>SEYY01000535.1:520221-522721 GCA_009176605.1 Armadillidium nasatum | reverse complement strand
AGGACTCTGCTGGGAATCAATGGTTCCGTCCTCCATTACATAACTACAAATTTAAAAAAAACCATTACGTACTAATACTAGTACTAAGCAACAATAGCAAAACCAATATAATAATAATAATAATAATTATTATTACTATTTCACAGGGAAACAGTGGATCGATCAGATTCCGAATCAATGTCCTCCGAGTCAAGCGAGGACAGTGGAGTGAGCAGGGACTTCAACTCAACAATTATTTCGTCTTTCACTACTTCTGCCAAGAAGAAAACGTCTAAAAGAAAGGATCTCAATATCATACAACAAGAATATTTGTCTGATCCCAGTTATAAGGTAAGGTTTGAAACCATGAAATTCAATGGTTAACATATTAATTTATATCCAGAAGTTTTTTTTTAACATCATTTAATTTATCATTAAAAGTGTTAGGAAGTTTTTTTTTATTGAGAATGAGATTAAAGGAGGTGGTGGGTGCATCAGAGCCACAAGGCCCCTCGTCACAGCGACCTATAAGGTCTATTGTGACAATAAGTTGATATACTGAATGACCCAACTATCCAAAAAGTGGATACAACTGGTGAAGAGCATCCTTTAGATTTCTATTGTATCTCCTTCAGCATGTTCATGAACATGCTCATTCATTTTGCTGAAGGATTTTACTTATGACTCATTATGAACGTTATAAATGACAAAAGTTATTTTCTGAACAAGTAATCTCTACTATAAAATAATGTGCATCCAAATTTGTATTTAAAAAAAAAAAAAACAATCTTAAACAAATAATTTTATATTCTCGTTATATTTTCGAACAGGGTCCCCCGAGAAATGGTATTCCCAGTGATCAATACTAATTTCAGAGCTTCTATTCAAAAATATTCGTTAAAGGAGATTAAAAATCTATACTTAATGAAATAAAAATTAATTCATCAATTATTTTATTAAATACTTAATTAAAATAAAAGACAAGTCAGTTGATTAGTGTGGGGGAAAAAGGTTCACTAACATGGTTACAGATTCTTTCCCCTTAATCCATTTTAAAAATAATAAATAAAAATATAAAATAATTAGGATTAAAAATTATAAATAAGGAATAATCAAAGCTATTATTATAATTATTATTACAGTGGATTGACCCAACAATATTAGCCAAAATAAGAGCCAGAGGAACAACAGTGATATACTTCGGACCTCGTCACCGGCCTCAAAATCCAGGTAATCGAAGTCGATTGACAAAGAAGAACCCCGATTACAAATTACCTGCTTTCGAAGAGGAAGACCTTCAATCTACTGAAGCGACGTCAACAGAAATATCTAAGGACGTCACTTTCGTCGACAGAAGAACGAAAGGAAGAAGCGAATCGAAAAATGGTCAAGAAAATGAAGGCCGAAGTGGAACAATTTCGCCCTTAAATGATGCCTATACAGAAACGATTATTTCTACGAATACAGATATCAATTACAATAGGTAAGTCAAACAAAATAGGTTTTGATTATAAGTTAAATTAAACAATACGTAAGATATTACATGTACTATTTCAATTATCATTAATCTGAACTTTCAGAAAGAATATCAATATAAATGCTTCCATTTTATTAGCTATGTATAGTTGGAAACCAGAAAACGAAAATTGAAGTTATTTTCATTACATTCAAATCATTTACAATATTGTGACGTCGTTTATTAAAGAAAAGGGATATAATGTAATAATAATACCTGATAATATTACAGTAACCAACGAAAGTGATCCTCAGTAACCAAAGAACGAGTACAGTACTGAATCATGTCTTAAAACCCGATTCGAATCTAAATATCTTCAGATATTCATAATCAGTTTTAGGAGATCTTTAATGTACTGTTGAACTATATTTCTCAGTCTTATGGATACATGGTAATTCTCATTTATTTAACACATGACACTGAATTCAGTTATCTTTTCCACTTTATTCGATATTCTTACAAATCGCTCAACAACAAAAGTATGTGACAGGCCAATTTTTTTACCTTCTCAATAGTGGTGTTTCTTCAACACAAATTATATTTTTACTTTCCTTTAATTAATACATATTTCCGCTCTTATTTTGGTACTCTTTATTGATATTGACGATAATCTGACTCTCCACTTCCTCACTTACAAAAATTCTCATTTTTTTATTTATTTATTTTTTTATTCTCTAAGTCTCAGATTGTATTCTCGAGGACATAGATAAATTCTTTGGTGGAGATTCCGTCAGTGGTATGAAATTCAACTTGAGTTCCTAATTCTTTCTAGTCTTCTTTGATGACCGTCGGTTTCCAACAAAAACAATTTAAAATTTTTGGCTTTAGATAAAATCTTTTTGAAAACTTTGTTTTCTGAACGGCAATCAGTATGAAGCTGGGAATTATGTTTAGTTTTCTTTTAGTATTATTCTATACAGTTGTTACAATTAGTTTCAACCAAATCGAAAGGTGGACTATATAAATATTCAGGTCCCTTCCGCTTTACTTCTAATAAAGGGCGAG
>SEYY01000535.1:510221-512721 GCA_009176605.1 Armadillidium nasatum | reverse complement strand
TTCTTTTTGTCTTGCAACAGGAACTAATGAAAACTGACATTTCTCTTACGACGTTGTCAACCTCGTCGTCATACGAAATATACATTTATCAAAGGGCTCTCTCTCTCTCTCTCTCTATCTCTCTCTCTCATTTAAAGAGCACATATAGTGTTACTTTTAAAAAACAAATTTAAGTTTTTTTCTTTTTTGGCTTAGAAACTTTGTTTAAAAATCTTGCAATTGTAATTTGCAATTTTAAAAGCAATTTTCATGACAAAAAAATGAATAAAAAAAAAAAATAAACAAATAAATTTTTTTTTTTATTTACGAAGAATATATATATATATATTATATTATATATATATATATATATATATATATATATATATATATATATATATATATATATATATATATATATATATATATATATATATATATATATATATATAACTGAAAGACAGATATTTGCAAAAATATGTATTAATTATATGCGATTAAACATCTTCATGATTTTAAAATACTTCTTAATTGTAAGTACTCCATCAGATATTATTATTAATTTATTATTATTATTTATATTATTATTATTATTATTATTATTATTATATTATTATTTTTGTTTTTATAAATGTTATTATAAATGCTGTCCGTTATTTTATTATTATTATTAACATTATTACTATTATTAGTAGTATTATTATTACTATTTTTTATTACATATCATTCTAGCGACGCTACACATTAATAGTAATGCTGTAACTATTTTCTAGAATTATTACTGAAATGGTTTATATTATAATTATTATTATTATTTTAAATAATTATTAATTATTATTATTATTATTATTATTACTAGCTTCATTGTTCTTGTTGTCGTTAACTCACTATTGTTACCATTATAAACTACTATTATAACTACTATTGTCATAAATTTATTACGAGTACTATTGTACTTAACTTTTATTACTATATTATTATTATTATTATTATTGCTATTACTATATTTATTATTTTCTCATTATACTTATGCATCATATTCGTATAAAAATTGATATTTCAATTATATTGATGTAATATTTATCAACTAAACTTTGGGGTTCAAAGGAAACCAATGTGCTTCCCCTTAGAAACCCCTTTTCAGAGTAATGTACAACTATTTATAGAGTAGGACCTACTGAAACAATGTATATATAACCTGTAATTATATCTCTGAATAAAAATTTTGGAATTTGGAATTTGGAATTATTATTATTATTTATTGAATTTGGCTATTTCAAACATTTGAGGATGAAGATATAACCTCCATTACTAACATACACAATTTTAATTTTCTCTTTGAGTAACTATAAATATAAGAATCGAAACGAAACTTCTTTTATTTTATTTTTATTAATTTTTTTTTTTTTTTAACTTTTTAAAACTAATTTGAATCTTATATTTTCGTTTCTTCTCAAGATGAAAAAAAAAGAAGAAAAAATATTTTTCCTTTACAAAGAAACGGACAAATTTAATCCTTTGGGGAAAAATTTTTTTATTAAAAAAAATTTTTTGTTTTTGTTTCAAACTTGGAGGATGGCTCTATATGTCCTCCCACTTTGGGATTGAATAAACTTAGGACAACCCTTCTGAAAAAATGAGATTGCTTTCTTATACTGACGAAGAATTACTGAAGGATAAGATTTTGCTCTTCTCTCTCTCTCTCTCTTTCTCTCTCTCTCTCTCTCTGTGTGTGTGTGTGTGTGTGTGTGTGTTGGGGTGGGGTTATTTTTTTAATTTTTTTCCTTTAAAGGATAAATTTAGGATAAAATGTGAAGTATAATAATAATAATTAAAAAAGTATATAATTATAAAATTCAATGAAAAATAGAAGATTACGGGTAAATAGCTAGTTTAATAAAGGTGAAAATATAAAATTAAGCTAAATATTTACCATTATAAAAATTTATTACTTTAATAGAAAAGGTCAACCTACAGACCTCTATTAGAGCTTTGTTTAACTTAGTTTTTTTTTATTTTTATTTTTTTGCAAATAGTTAGTAAACATTGTATATATGATTTCTGACCAGAATAATAATAATGATTTATTGAGGTAGTCTGTCTGTCCATGTGAAGTAGCAGTTCTAATAGGTAATAGTGGCTTGGGAACCACTTTTCCCACCCACTCTTTTCTCTTCTTCTGCAGAGATGATGATATAATTTGTCTGCAGACACCACCTCTCTGTGGTAACAATACTTAAATTTATATATTATAATAATAATAATAATGATAATAATAAGTCAATAATAATAATAATAATAATAATAAGTCAATAATAATAATAATAATAATAATAATAATAATAATAATAATAATAATAATAATAAAAAAATATATTTTAACCAAATTAGCAACATTATTTCATAATCAGCTGTTTTCAAAGGGAAGAAAATTCGGGATTTAAAATAATGGAATGTTCTGCAATAAATGAAATTATGTAGATGAAGAATGGATGTTTTAGGAGAAAAGATTCAAATGAAG
>SEYY01000535.1:490221-495221 GCA_009176605.1 Armadillidium nasatum | reverse complement strand
GTATATATATATATATATATATATATATATATATATATATATATATATATATATATATATATATATATATATATATATATATATATATATAAATAAAAAAAAAAAAAAAAAAAAAAAAAAAAAAAAAAAAAAAAAAAAAATAAAAAAAAAAAAAAAAAAAAAAAAAAAAAAAAAAAAAAACAAATTAAAAAAAACAACAGCCATCCATTAACATATAATTATTTTTTCCTCCTGTAAAATTAGAATGAAAGTAAAAAAAATAATCAAATAAAACCTTTCAATATAGTAAAAGACTTTTTTTTTTTTTTTTTTGCTTGAAAGTGAAAAAAAAAAAAAAATAAATAAATAAATAAAAAAAAAAAAAAATTGGTTTCTGACCGATTTGCATAATTTATTTGCAGATTCAAGAAATGTTTACAGAAAAATGTAATTCTAATTTAGTTTTAAAATATAAAGCCTTTAATACTTTAATAATCTTTTAATCTTAAAAGCTACCTAACAATTTTCACATATCCACACACACACACCTCATATATATATATATATATATATATATATATATATATATATATATATATATATATATATATATATATATATATATATATATATATATATATATATATATATATATATATATATATATGACGGAGAAAAACTGCACGGCCGTCAGGAGTCAAACCCACTGACAAAGGCGTCTCTGTACAGAATGTACAATGTACAGAAATCCTTACCACTAAATTACCCCGTAGAAACTGTACATTGTTTAACGGCGAAGCCGTTGTCAGTGAATTCTATTCCTGGAGTGGCGAAAAAATTTTCTATGTTTTATTATTGCTAATTTCGTAACAATAGTTGTTATGCTCAAGTTTTCATTGCTTGATTGTTGCTGGTTGCTCCAGTAACCCAGAAGCAACCTAGCAGAATGAGATGTTTCACCAGTAAAGGTCTCAAGCATCATCCTATATATATGGATATATATATATATATATATATATATATATATATATATATATATATATATATATATATATATATATATATATATATATATATATATATATATATATATATATATATATATATATATATATATATTCAACCTGTTCGGAGAAAAAGGAACCCTCTCAACCATTTAACTAAAAGAATCACCAATTTCAATCTTCTACTTAAAAAGGAAACCCTTTGCAAACATTTAACTATAAGGGAACCCCTCTCATTTAATTAATTATAAAGGGAAACCCACTCAACTTATCTATTTTCTAAAATCTCAAATTTATGTTCATTTCACAAATTTTCAACTCTGACTTAAACAGGAAGGGTTGGGAAATAGATCATACTTGTGCCGCCATAAAGAACGTCCGACTGGTGGTGGTCTTTCATTCCTTCTTATCTTACCTGGAAGGATCACATTGTTTTACTATAAAAAACAAAGCTTCAAAGAGATTAATTAAGAAATCTAAAGGTGCCTTTCTTAACTTCACGCAACCAGGATTGGTTGCTCCGAAGTTGAGCTTTGTGACACTTTATATTCTTACATGGACTAAGCGTTACATCTATTTTGAAATAGAGAAATTGCAATTACAAAGAACATTTTTTCTCTATAATCACAAATACCTTCCTTTAAAGAGGACTAATTTCATCCGTCTTTCAAAACCATCTCATCCTTTTTCATTTCAATTCTTTGACAAACAAACTTAAGTTGTGTTCATCCCTTAAACCGTTCTCTACAAATAAAATCAAATTTTCAAATACAGCGTTTCGAGGTACGTCTTCTTTACTTTAATATAAATTTAATCAGAATTAAGGTAAAAATAAATAATGCTTAAATAGAATCTAATAATCTGATCTATATAAACTCGTAGAGGCGAGTCCGTGAAGATTTTTCACCGTCTCTTCCCATTTCGTAGTCTTGCCGATACATAGTTCCATAATGTATTACTTATTCAATAACATTTATTATATACTTAAGTGCATTACTATATATATAATATTAACATAATCTTTCATATAACGAATATATATATATTATATATGGCTTATTAAGAACTGTGTAATAAACATAAGTATCATCAAACTGGTTTTTATTCATATAACACGGAGAAGGCCTACCTTCAAGCCTTTTCTATATATATATATATATATATATATATATATATATATATATATATATATATATATATATATATATATATATATATATATATATATATATATATATATATATATATATATATATATACTACTACTAATTACAACACTCTATTAAAACGTTTTAAACCCCTTTTTTATCTATGAAATATTCGAGGTAGTCTTGGATTGCGAAACGTAATTGCAATATTACCTAAAAGGTTTGGGAATTGGCAAGAACTTTTTCTGACAAAGTTACAAATTAAAAAAAAAAAAAAATCTTTTTCACTTTTTTATCAAAGCATATTTCGCAATCTTAAGAAAACGAAGAAGAAGAAGAAGAAGAAGAAAAGAGACCTCGTTTGATGCTCCATGAATTTTAATGTGGAATTGGTTGAGTTTCATCTGGAATGGGAATGGGGGTTGGGCTTCCCTCCCACAAAATAATTATGAAGCCTTTGGAGAAGTTGTTATGTGAAAATTAACAGATACTCATTAAAAAGTCAATATTCTATGCTCAACTCCAATCTGAATATTAAACATAAAAGACCTTTAATTTTTAAAATGTTTCTTCTTAGTCTATCATTATTATTATTATTATTATTATTATTATTATTATTATTATTAATTAAAATTTATTAACAAAACCATTTAAAAATATTAAAATCAGAGAAGTGCATCCTAGTTTAATTGGTGTCTAAGCATAGTGTAGTTTAAGTTATATAATATTATATATATATATATATATATATTATATATATATATATATATATATATATATATATATATATATATATATATATATATATATTATATATATATATATATATATATATATATATATTATATCACTTCTATTAAATTCTAATCCAGCTGCCAAAGAATGTTCTGTGCTACAAGTCGAATAACTTCACTTTGCAGACGGATCCATAAACAATTAAATATACATAAAATACATACAAATGTAAACACACACACTCATATATATATATATATATATATATATATATATATATATATATATATATATATATATATATATATATATATATATATATATATATATATATATATATATATATATATATATATATATATATATATATATATATATATATATATATATATATATATATATATATAGAGAGAGAGAGAGAGAGAGAGAGAGAGAGAGAGACCGCGAATGTTGCAGAAGTTAATGAAAAAGGAAGACCGTGCACCACGGCAAGTCGGCATAGAGGTCTTGGTGGTACCAACCCCACCACCGGAGGCCATCAACTCCCAAGTGGTGATGGAGGAAGGAATGAATGTGGGGCTACATTTGGAATTCGCTCCTCTCGGATACATGTGAAGAAAGGGGAAGGTTGTGGGAGCATAGGTACTCCAATGTAAGTCAATGTACACTAGAGACACTCTGAGAAGATGAAACGCGAAAAGGAACGAATCAAAGAGCAACGGAATGGTCTAGCCAACCCTATAACCCCGCGTGTTAAACCCAGTGGGAGATATTTTCACTACTTCGGACTGCACTACGTCCTCCCCTATATATATATATATATATATATATATATATATATATATATATATATATATATATATATATATATATATATATATATATATATATATATATATATATATATATATATGAGATGCTTAACAAATTAATTATGAGGTGAAAAGAACAAGCATTTGAAGACAAATGTATACAATATTTAAGAACAAATCTTAAAGATGATATTCGCATAAAAAAACAACAGAAAATGAAGAAACTTGACCTTTAAATATAAAAACAACAGAACGCTCCCTTGCTCCATTATAATTATGCCATATTATTATTGTCATTATTATTATTATAATTATATATATAAAAACTAATTATTATAGTATTGTCATTATTACTACATTTATTACTATTAAAACTATTATTATCCTTATTAATATAATATTAGTATTATTAGTGTTATAATAATTATTAGCATTTAATATTGCTACAATATAGTTAATAATTATTCCTTTACCCTAATTTGAAAATTATTATTATTCATAATTTTATTTTAGTACAGCGACACATCCGTATCAGCATCCGAAAGAAATCTCACACATCCAACATCCTATTTAATAAACAAAAGAATAATAAACCTTAAAATATATAAAACAACCACCCCATTTTTATCTAAAAGTAACAATACGAAATTCTTGAACGCGATTTCGAAAAACTTTTTTTGGAGATATTCAACATTTATGAGGGTCCTTTTCTACTAACAATAACAAATGCTAAAAGTTGCAAAGATAAGCAAATTCCAAAGATATAATATATATATATATATATATATATATATATATATATATATATATATATATATATATATATATATATATATATATATATATATATATATATATATAAGGTGGGCATGAGCACAGTGTTGCGCTCTAGGTAAACGACTCGGGCAAACTTTTGAGAAAATAGCGCTCATGAACCCGTGCTACATTTTTTACAGAGGGCAAGAGCGCAGCTTGAGCTCAAGATTTTGTTACGTTTCCAAGAAAAGGCAGGAAAACGAGTGTCAAACATGATGAACAATATTTGCCAAGTTCTGTGACGTCATTGGGGAAATATATGTTGAATAATGATTAATAAATATGTTCTAAAATTCAGAAATGGAATCTTTATATGTAAAGTTGTAAACAGTAAACAAACACAATTGTTTTTTTTTTGTTTTTTTTTGAGGAGTTTTGTTTATTTTAAAGGTAAAACTCGCCTCGATTATTATTTATAGGGTAAATGCATTTTTATATTCACGACATACGAGTATTATAATATGTAAAAAGTGAGAGTGAATGTGTAGTGCAAATAAAATTAAAAA
>SEYY01000535.1:482721-485221 GCA_009176605.1 Armadillidium nasatum | reverse complement strand
ATTTTTGCAACCACAGAGACATTTTACATTCCATAAATTCTTAATATTTATATTTTGCCTCCCAAGCTATTCTCCATGGATTTTTTGCACCAACTTCAATCCTCCCCCAACAAATTAGGAATTTTTTTTTTTTTTTTTTTTTTAAATTATATTTATTTTTATCTTCTTTCACCACTTTTTTTTTTATCTTTTTAAAAGCGATACCATACATTTTCTCCAAAATTTTCGGGCAATATACTTTACAAGAAAATATGGTCGTTGACTAGACGTTCGATGCAAGCAATTTAAAAAGCATTTACCAGCTTGAAAAAAAATACAAGTTATATGAACAGTTTGCATTAAAAAGAACATTCTTTGATAATAATGTTCAAGATGGAAGATGTAATGGGAGTAGGGTGATAAATTTTGAGTGTGGAGGTTTTCATTTTGTTTGAGGATCTTAACTTGGTAATTTTTCTATCCACACAACGTTTTTGGAAGTTTAGGACGATGGGCGCTCATACCCTAAATCTCTCCAAGATATATATATATATATATATATATATATATATATATATATATTATATATATATATATATAATATATATATATATATATATTATATATATATATATATATATATATTTTTTTTTTTTTTATTAAAAATTTATTTTATTAATATATTAATATTATATATATATATATAATATATATATATATATATATATATATATATATATATATATATATATATATATATATATATATATATATATATATATATATATATATATATATATAAACTCATTATAACTACTGCTACTACTATTTACATGAAGAATTTCGCACAAAAGTAACTGACTTAGGGCACATGAAACATATATTCAGGCATGTTTTAAACAACTGGAAATTAAACTCATCGAAGATTTATACGTCAGGATAATATTATAGTTCTCTCTTCATGTACAAGTTAGAAACAAGTCTGATAGTTGGATTAAGGTACTGAAACCTGTACGATAAATAAGGTTTCATACAGAACGCAGTCATTAGTAAAATGAATAAAGCTGAATGAATGAATCCTACTCTCACGTTTCTGACGCATATCCTAATAATTACGAAAAAAAAAAAAAAAAAAACAATAATACTAACTTTTAAGAATTGCGCAGAACTTGTTTTCTAAATTTTCGGAGTCTAAAGAAATTTTAAATCAAAATGATTGCAAACAGTATAACTGTTTATTGTTAGAACTAACTTTGACGATTAATAATTGTATAGAAAAATCTTTTTGATATCGGTTACTAAGATTTTAAAAACAAATATATATTATTCAAATGAACGATTTACTTAGTTGGACTTATTACAATTAATTTTAAAAAGGTATGGGCTACTGAAAAACAGAACAAAAAAAAACTATTGACTTTTGAAAACATATCTGCTATTTGCATCTATTTATGAACTACATTGTAACATTTCATCAAGGTATCCAGGAAGGAAGAATATGTAAACTGTTTTAGCCTTAAAATCGAAAAATTTAGCATGGTTATGTTTCAGATTTCAAATTACGAATTTTATGTAGTATTACAATTACTGACAGTAAATGTATACAGAAAAAAAAAGATTATTATGTACATTAGGTTGAAACAATAATGAAGGCGGATATAAATTATAAAACAAGACTGCAAAGAACATACGATTACTATTAAATCCGGCAACTCTAGCCCTGGAAAAACCGTTGATAAGTGTATTTGAATTATATTCTCAAGGCTGGGAGTAGAGATTATAATCAAGATAATGAATACGTAAATATAAAATGGTGAAAACAGAAATAACAATAAAATATACAAAAATATCAATATATTTTTCAAACAATACTATTGATCCCAAACTATTTCAACAATATTGGTGACGGTATGCAAGTTTCGGCGCTACTCAAACAATAAGTCAGGAAATTTGGCATCAAAAGACATAGTGTTATAGAACTCCTTAATTTTTTGAGAGAGAGAGAGAGAGAGAGAGAGAGAGAGAGAGAGAGAGAGAGAGAGAGAGAGAGAGAGAGAGAGAGAGAGAGAGAGAGAGAGAGAGAGAGAGAGAGAGAGAGAGAGAGAGAGAGAGAGAGAGAGAGAGAGAGAGAGAGAGAGAGAGAGAGAGAGAGAGAGAGAGAGAGAGAGAGAGAGAGAGAGAGAGAGAGAGAGAGAGAGAGAGAGAGAGAGAGAGAGAGAGAGAGAGAGAGAGAGAGAGAGAGAGAGAGAGAGAGAGAGAGAGAGAGAGAGAGAGAGAGAGAGAGAGAGAGAGAGAGAGAGAGAGAGAGAGAGAGAGAGAGAGAGAGAGAGAGAGAGAGAGAGAGAGAGAGAGAGAGAGAGAGAGAGAGAGAGAGAGAGAGAGAGAATTTCGAATTCCCAAATCGCCTTTCGTACTATTGCATAAGTAAAAACTGATCAAATAATAAGGTTCTCTAATGAGTAAACAATAATACATGCACGAATGTAAGCAAATAGTCTCTTACCACATGAGAAATATTAGG
>SEYY01000535.1:457721-465221 GCA_009176605.1 Armadillidium nasatum | reverse complement strand
ACCTTGCAGCCACGGCACAATATCTCCTATTTCAATTTATTTTTCAAAAGTTAATGTACATATACAAACAGGTATGTTGAAGTGTAACACTGCATCGTCACCCACATGTCTTTTCAAAATGTTGATCATTGATCATCGAAAACTATAAATAGAATTTGGAAGCGATATAACCTTGAGACTTTCTCAAACCATAATCATACGCTATTCATTAGGTTAAATACATTCAGTCACTCTCCCAATAATAATGGGTCATAGCAACACTAACACAGTAACCAGTTCTTTTAACACAGGATACACACATACTGCTTCACTCACTTACACTGATAAGTCTGTTAAAAATAACAAAGTGGCACCATGCCACTCGGTCTATCTAAAAAATTAAAACTACATATATCCAAATACATGTTTACAAGACCATTTAAAAAAAAAAAAAAATGGTGATATCGAAGTTGTTTATTTTGATATTTTATATATATATATATATATATATTATATATAATATATATATATATATATATATATATATATATTATATAATATATATATATATATTATATATATATATTTTATTTTTTTTTTTTTTTTTTTATTTAATGAAAAAAAAAAAAATATATGCATATGCAAAATTATAAATTAAATTGCAGAATGAATCTGACATTGAAAAAACAAAAACAAAAAAAAAAAAAAAAAAAAAAAATATATATATAATATATATATATATATATATATATATATATATATATATATATATATATATATATATATATATATATATATATATATATATATATATATATATATATATATATATATATATATATATATATATATATATATATATATATATATATATATATATATATATATATATATATATATATATATATATATATATATATATATATATATATATATCACTAGAATGTCAACCTACATACAATTACGGTAGATATCCTTGCCGGCTGGTAAAGAAACGGACGTTTGCAATGTGAATGAAGGATTTGCAGTGGCACTGCCTTCTGAATAAAATAATAATAATAATAATAATAATAATAATAATAAATTCGGTACACAAAGTCACAGTCTTACCAACATTTACGCAAATCCAGGAGAAAAATTACACAAACACACACACGTTAAAAACGAAATTTTATAGGACAGTCTTCCATGTTTCTCTATGAAACTGTAAAGGTGTTAATGAAATTTTATCATACTAGTTTCCTTTTAAAAACCTTGAAGAAGGTACTACCATTTTATTCGGTGTCCCCCCTCCATCCCCCACCTCAATTCCGCTCTTCCCCAGTCAATTTAATCCCCATTTTAAATCGCTTCTTTCTCATAATTTTAAGGAAAATAAAAAAAAATGCTTTTAAACTCAGTCAAGCGTCGTTGGTTAATGTAAAAAAATAAAAATTTTATATACATATATATATATATATATATATATATATATATATATATATATATATATATATATATATATAATATATATAATATATATATATATATATATATATATATTAGTGACGGCATCCGCATCCGCGGAGCATCCTCTTCAAAATTAACATCCACATACGCACTGCGAAAATTATTTATCCGCATTCTAACTAAACGAAAATTCTATATCAGTATTCGAATCCACATCCGCAAAAGAGAAGGCATGCTATCCATCACTAAATAATAATAAATATATATATATATATATATATATATATATATATATATATATATATATATATATATATATATATATATATTATATATATATTATATATATATATATATATATCATACAGAGATGGAATTTATTAAAATACTTTTCTATTTAATTTATTCCCAAAGTTCCAAGTGGAAAAAAGTATGAACAAGTTTTTCAGTATCTTCAGACTCACTCTTCATTTTCCTACTTGTACCCAAACAAAAAATATACTTAAAACTTCTGTATATAGGATCACTTACATCTCAACTTAATAGAAATATTCTTACTATACTTAAAAGCTACATTCCACCAATGCCAGTTCATTCTTATAATTTATAACTCCCTCTCAATTTATAGTTTCTTCAGACACAAAGAATCTCACCCAATGCTTCTAAGTTCCACATTAATTTAATTTTTTTTAAGTATGCCAGCTGTAATGCAGCGTACGTAGGCCAAGTTGGTCTTTAATTAAAAATGAGGATTGATAAGCAAAGAGGAGTATCCTTTAGAACTGACCTTCCACTTTGCTTTCTTGAACAATGCCATAAAAGACCATGGAGATACCCACCCTTTTTCTTCTTCTAATTTCTTGATCCTTAAACATGAGTCTTCCCTTCTTGATCCTACGATATTGGAGTTTCATATATAAAAACTCATTGATCATCCTTAAAAGATCAACGTTTCTTCTTACTGTCCTTTTCACTCAATAATGAAGTCCAGCCTTTTAGTTTTTATTTATGTTATTTCAGTATCAATATTATTACATTATTTTATTTATTTTATTTAATTATTATTATTTTAAATATCTTATATATAGTTAATGAATTTATGATTTGATTGTATTTTAAAATAGAAATTTGTAAAATTTAGTTTGTGCTGAAAACGGAACGAGATACAGTGTGAAACGTTCACAGTGTATTAAACAATGTGAAACGTTTACAGTGTATTAAATGAGTATGTGGAAACCCCTTAATATTTGCTTTAAACTTTCTAATTAGATTAAGGTTCACTAGGAAAGAAGCCATCTCAACGTTAATATATATATATATATATATATATATATATATATATATATATATATATATATATATATATATATATATATATATATATATATATATATATATATATATATATATATATGAGAGAGAGAGAGAGAGCTTTAATGAAAGGAAAAAAATTACAAATGAATAAATTATATAAAATAAATATTGTCTAACAAAAAAAAAAAATAATATTACCAAAGGAATTCTTTTGCAAGGCTTAAAAACATCTTTTGTTCGACGAAAATAAAATTAACACAAGTAAATATAATCTTTAAAATAAAAATATAAATTCATTATCAACACAGTTACGAAAATGCAACAAACGAATTATTATTAGTAGTAGTAATAGTAGTAGTAGTAGCAGTATTAGTAGTATATATCTTCTTAACGATACAATTTATTATACATTTATATCAAGAAATTTATTAAGGTTTATTAAGAATGTTATATTTGATTTTATTTACTTCTATTTTATATTTTAAATATAAAAGTTCGAACCTTACCACCATAACCCTATTCAAGGAGGAGGAAACTCTTCGGGAAGTTTTTCCTTAGTATTAAAGCACGTGAGTCAATTACTCTACCGTTGCGCCACGACAGCGGAAAAATGGCAGAAAGCATAACTTTTTAATATATATATATATATATATATATATATATATATATATATATATATATATATTATATATATATATATATATATATAATATATATATATATATATATATATATATCGGAATCCTAGGCATATACTACTTAGAAAAGTTCCTCTCCTCGAATTGGGCAATGCCCGTGGGGGGGGGGAAGAAAAAAAAAAAACCCTGTTCGGAATGAAGATTTAATTGCTTTTAGGGCAATCGAAACGGAATCAGAGTCCAGGAATCTCAATAGGAATCGGTAAATTTTGATATATCGAAATCGATTTGAGGAGATTTATCGGAATAGGAATCGTCGGAGTCGAGTTCCAAAAGTTACGTTACCTTAAATTTTTGGAATTAAGAGACGCTATCGCATTATTTTCCAAAGTTAGAATCGTCTACCGTGGCTCAAACGGTAGAGTGATTAACTCACGTCCTTGAGGGCATCGGTTCGATCCCACTTGCGGATCCTAGGTATATACTACGTTGAAAAATATATCTCTTCGAATAGGGCAATGCCCGTGAGATGTGACTTTTATGTTTCAAAAAAAAAAGAAAAAAATTAAATAAAATACAAGAATCGGGAAATTGCACACGAAAAATTGAAATCATAATCAGAAATTATCAATTTATTTATACCCCAGATATTAACTTAGCTTTCTCATGGTTCTTTTCGAATTTAAATTTAAATTTAAATTTAATCTTAATTTTAAATTATACATAAATTTAACTTTAAATTAAAAAAAAAATCTAGTTTTCATTTGTTTTCATTAGAAGATTTAAAAAAAATTTTTTCTTCTAAAAATTCAAGTACCATGAAGGGATACGGATAATGGTATAAATACTCCCACTCCCACCTGCACCCCCTTTTTCCCAATAAGCTTCTCAACCGAGTCACGGCGATAACAAATTTACATTATATATATATATATATATATATATATATATATATATATATATATATATATAATATATATATATATATATATATATATATATATATATATATATATATATATATATATATATAAGTGGTCATATCTTCAGATACGTCATTAAAACCAATAAAAATGCAATCCATATTATTATCTACGATATAATAAATACATATACTACCAAATGTCTCCAATTTCAATTTTATCTATTACTTCAATTTTTATATTTACTTCATTCGTTTTCCTTACAAAATTAACTGAAATTCTGATACTCAAATAAGAATATATATATATATATATATTATATATATATATATATATATATATATAATATATATATATATATATATATATATATTATATATATATATATATATATATATATATATATATATATATATATATATATATATATAATAATAATAATAATAATAATAATAAGCAATTAAACAAAGATCCGAGTGTCTTCAATAATGCTATGCCTATATATATATATATATATATATATATATATATATATATATATATATATATATATATATATATATATATATATATATATATATATATATATATATATATATATATATATATATATATATATATATATATATATATATCGTAAAGATCCCAAGGATTCTATTTACACATTTCAAAGCAACTTTTTAGCTTTGGGGGGTAAAACAAATAAACCCCAAATTCCACTTCCCTTAGTAATAATAAAAAATAAATAAATAAAAAAAATACTCCGACGCCGCAGCCTCCTCCTCTTCCTCCCACTCATCCACTGGAGGGGCAGCCTTAAAATTTTATATTTCGTTTTTTTTCTTTTTATGAATTTAAGCGTGAACTTGAGACTTGTATATTCAAAAAATGCTATAAAGATTCACTCAAAATCCTCGTATGCATATTTTATATGAGCACCAACATTAATATATATATATATATATATATATATATATATATATATATATATATATATATATATATATATATATATATATATATATATATTATATATATATATATATATATATATATATTATATATATATATATATATATGAGGGGTAAATTTTTTACCCTTGTTGTATACCTTGCGAAGCAATAAAAAACCATATATGAGAAAATAGGTAAAAAGACCTAGTCACACTAACGCCTGAACTGACCATGTTATTCCAATAATAAAATTATCAATGAGTGAAACCTTTACGAAGGGCATCTCAAAAAAGGGTTATGAATCATGTCTTAATAGCAGAGATCATATTTCAAAAGGTTTATTTAAATGAAAGAAAAAAAAAGTTACAAGTATAAAGAGACATGAAATTTGAAAGTGTTCCAAAAGCTACTTATATATATATACATTTACACTTGCTACGTCTCTGACACCCTCGGAAAAAAAAAATAAAAATATCGTCACATCTCCCTAGATGCCAATATAGAAAGAAAAGTGTTGCTCAATTGCTATCGAATTTAATAATAACAGAAATTACCATTGGAACTGAAAGAATAACCGATAAGAAAAACAAGTTTGAGAACTAGGGTTAAAAATTCAAGAAAGAAATAAAATGTGATTCCATTATTAATGGTGCGATAAAATTTATCTTAGTATTAAACAATAGCGATCAAAATGAGCTGAAGACAAAAAAGGTGATAAAATAGCTTATATATATATATATATATATATATATATATATATATATATATATATATATATATATATATATATATATATATATATATATATATATATATATATATATATATATATATATATATATATATATATATATATATATATATATATATATATATATATATATATATATATATATATATATATATATATATATATATATATATATATATATATATATATATATATATATATATATATATATATATATATATATATGTATATATATATGGGCCTTAAATTAGACTTAGCTTTTGATATCTCCCAAACTCTCGTGGAAATTTTACTAGGCCTTTGGAATTTGCCCACCAGAGGATATATATATATATATATATATATATATATATATATATATATATAATATATATATATATATATATATATATATATATATATATATATATATATATATATATATATTTTTTTTTTTTTTTTTATACTCTACACCATATCCCGCAAAATTTTAATTCCAAATGTTAAAATTCAATAAAATTTTAAATATTTTCTTCGACTAATAAAATTTTTAAAATTTTATATATATATATATATATATATATATATATATATATATATATATATATATATAATATATATATATATATATATATATATATATATATATATATATATATATATATATAAAGCGCTCGTGTATGTGTTTTAAAGTTGGGAGGTTTGGGGATTTTGATTCAAAAGAAATACAATGAATAAATATCAATCTTACCTTATTTTGAAGTCACATAAATAAAGGAACGACACAGATTTTACAAAATCTCTCGCAAGATTTTAGATCAAATGACAAAGTTACTTGGTTACATGTTTAGTTGGGGATACTCTCCTATATATATATATATATATATATATATATATATATATATATATATATATATATATATATATATATATATATATATATATATATATAATATATATATATATATATATATATATATATATATATATATATATATTATATTTAATTTAATTTTTTAAAAATGAAAAAAGGAAAAAAAAAAAAAATTTAGAAAAACATTCCATTTTTAACTAACATCCTAAGCGTCATGTCGAGTGAACTTGTGTTTAATAAAATCAATTAATAGTCTACGAGGATAAGTGCAATCGATTTAATGGAATAAACGTAAATAAATTTCTATTTTTAAAAATTATAATTTGCCTTTAGATAAGGTTCATGCTTAATAAACCACTTTTAAAATCAATTCATATATGAATGAGTGTATATTTGAGATGGTTATTTGGATGAATACCGGATGTTCCGAATCCTGGGAACGCGTACAAAGCTTCTGCTTCTCTTCGCAATTACTATAATCATAGAATCTTTACCGAATATACAACGCTTACAGATAAGTATCTAAAACACTTCCTAACCGGGGTACACATGGATCCCAGGGGTCTACATGGACCCCCATGGACCACAGAAACTATGATTGCATTAATTATTAGCTTTTACTAATATACAAATACGTATT
>SEYY01000535.1:440221-445221 GCA_009176605.1 Armadillidium nasatum | reverse complement strand
TATATATATATAATATATTATATATATAATAAAATATTAATAAAATAGTAAAAACAACAATAATAATAAGAATATAATAATAATAATAATAATAATAATAATATCTATATCATTTGGAGATTTATGAAGTTTCAAATGACTAGACCAACTCTTTAAATAAATTGTATCCACAACACTAACCCCGGACACCAATTTATTTTATTACTTTTAGAGTTTGGAAGAAAGTAACTTTTTTTTTTTTTTATTGAAATTTTAACTTTCGATGGCTCTTCAAAGACAAACTTTATAAATTATTATTATTATTATTGTTATTAATAAACTGAGTAAATTGAATTGAAAATATTATTAATTATTATTATTATTGCTATTATTAAATTTTGCTTCAAAGGAATAATCATTATTATTTTCATAATTTTTACTATCCAGAAAGGTTTCTCTTTGGGTTTATATATATATATATATATATATATATATATATATATATATATATATATATATATATATATATATATATATATATATATATATATATATATATATATATATATATATATATATATATATATATATATATATATATATATATATATATATATATATATATATATATATATATATATATATATATATATATATATATATATATATATATATATATATATATATATATTTAGCAATATTTTTGCTGCTAATTATTTCGACAGGACTCACTCGTCCCCTGATAAACCCTCTTCTTAGTTAAGAATAAAAATATTTTATGTAAATTCAATTGTACAATCCTCTAACGATTTCTTTTTAAGTGAATTAATATTTTTTTAATTGATTGATTAATTACTTCTAGCATAATTCAGACAAACGGGCCGGGCCGCCAGTGGACCTAAGATCATACCTTAGCAATTCAGCCTCCATGACTAAGGTAAATCACATGTTCTTGTACGTATGAATCAAGTTTCGTTTTCCTTTAGATGTGTAGAGATGATGATGATGGGGGGAAAAAAAATCAGCTCCAGTTATAAATACGAGTTCTCAGCTTGAAAGTTTTGGAATAAAATATTAAAAATAATATAAGGACATTCCTCATCAATTACTCGATAATACTTAAACGTAAAATATCTTCTAGTTTATAGGTCGCAAAACACAATTTATTTATTTATTTATTTTTTTTCAGATAATTATTTATGTATCGAAATAGCATAATTACAACAGTATTTCATTAGGTTGATTAACGCACTCAAGTTAAGCCAAACTAATCTTACACTTTGTACTAAATAGCTAAGCTGCAAACTAAATGTGTAATCCAACCTATTGAACCATATCTCGAAGCCCCAGTTTCAGAACTGGTTAGAGAAAAAGTTTATCGAACTATCAATCGAACTTGTTTCAATATAGAAAAAAAAATTTAATGAATGCTAGAAATAGCGCATCAATCACCCCTCGACCTATCAGGTCAACTCTACCTATTAGAGTCTTTGTTTATGCTAATCAATTATTCTTTACTTAAATCTATTTTAAGTGATTTTTTTTTTTAGTACAGATAATTATAAAGAAAATAACTCTACAACAACGGTTTCCTCCACTTATTATTCCTGCTTCATTTACAGTAATGAAATCATTAGCTGTTTAACTATCCTTTTTATTTTCATTTACAATTACAAATCTGAAAAAAAAAATATTTAATGTTGATTTTTCTGCTCCAATTTAAACCTATTTTTGCAATATCACCAATATTTTCACTTCGGTTTAGAAGCTCTGCTTTGATGAATTATCAGCAAATATTACTGTTATTGTTGTTATTATTATTATTATTTCAGCATCCGAAAGGACGATTTACTAGAAATTAATAATAATAATAATAATCTTCATTCCTGATTTATTATTTTTAGGTACAAAATTTAAATAAACAAACATTGTGTACTTAACATATTGATACAAAACTGAAAAGGACTTCTGGGGAAATGAATTATTATAATAATAATAATAATAATAATAATAATAATAAAAATAAAATAATAATAATAATAATAATAATAATAAATTTAATTTTATGTAGAAGCGAATTTTGGCACTCTCGGATAATGATGTTTATCATAGTTACCTTTATGCAATTACTTTTGATATGAGGATATTTGCATAACATACATTACAACCGAACATTACTTCCACGTAACATACTCATAAATTACATTCCACTTAACTTGACCTAAGTTATATATATATATATATATATATATATATATATATATATATATATATATATATATATATATATATATATATATATATATATATATATATCATACTAAAGTAATTTAAATATTTTAATAATGCTTTAATTATCATTATTTACAAAACCGATGTTTATTTAAGAGTTAAAAATATTGTGTATCACCTATTAATTCCTAATTATATATATATATATATATATATATATATATATATATATATATAATATATATATTATATATATATATATATATATATATATATATATATATATATATATATATATATATATATATATATATATATATATATATATATATATATATATATATATATATATATATATATATATATATATATATATATATATATATATATATATATATATATATATATATATATATATATATATATATATATATATATATATATATATATATATATATATATATATATATATACTAGTTTTAAATTATATGCTATTATTGACTGAAAAAAATATTACGAGCTACGTAATTTCTTTTAAGTAAAAAAAAAATACAAACATTTAAAATATTATTTTATAAATATTATGAATAGAAAAACAAAATTATTATAATTATTATTATTATTATTATTAGAATATTAACTTTTTATAGAAAAAGAAGTTACGTAAAATATTTTATTTTAATTAAGTAAAATAAAAAAAAAGATTTTAAAAACTTTTTAAACTAAAAATATTAATTTTTTCAGCTCAATTAATCAATGGATGGAAATTTATTTTTTGTTTATTTTTATTATTATTATTATTATATATATATATATATATATATATATATATATATATATATATATATATATATATATATATATATATATATATATATATATATATATATATATATATATATATAAGATTATGTTCTTGATCGAGAATAGAAACTTTTCTAAAGTGCTTCTTTCTTGGGACCAATCCCGAGACCTTCACCTCACAAACCTGTTCAACAACTACAGTACACTACGCTAGTAAACCATTTGTCACCAATATCCACATATTTTTAATGGAAGGGAAAAATGGTTTTCTGAATGTGTATGTATATTATGCTGGTATATGTATATCTATCAGTATGTGTTTGTGTGAGATGTATCTGTGTGTAATTTAAATCTGCTGTTTTCCCTCCATAAAAAATTCAAAATGTTAAAAAATCTTTTTTTTATTGACTAAAAGTGTCTATTTTCCTGTCCCTTTTTTTTTTTTTTTTTTGAAAAACTATTTCTTCTTTCCAAAAATTTTCCGAGAATTTTTTTTTTTTTTTTTTTTAAAGCAAATTATTATTTTTTTTTTTATTATATATATATATATATATATATATATATATATATATATATATATATATATATATATATATATATATATATATATATATATATATATATATATATATATATATATATATATATATATATATATATATATATATATATATATATATATATATATATATATATATATATATATATATATATATATATATATATATATATATAAACTTTTAGTTTGCTATATGAGAAATCGAACCCTGACCTTCTCAGCTAGTAAGACTATATAGTTACTACTACAGTTCAAAAGGAAATCTCAGAAAAAATGTCCATGCAATCGGGGGGGGGGGGGGGAAGGCTGCTTTGAAATGGTTTGCATGACAAGTTATGAGCTTAAAAAGTATGTAAATAAAACTTCAAGAGCATGTGGGGTTTTGATACTTGCTTATATATATATATATATATATATATATATATATATATATATATATATATATATATATATATATATATATATATATATATATATATATATATATACAGCGGAGTACATGTAAAATTAAGCATTGTGCTTACGTTTGTGGTCAGAGTTGGACAGAGAAAGGATGGGTGTATGGAAAGACCTGTAGCGATGTCCTAAATGGATGAGGTATGCGACTGTAGAGTTTAGTATAACGGTATCCGTTGTAAATAGAGATAGTATAAAGACAGTGAGGAAATAATTAGACAGAGAAAGTCTGGACAGAGTTAGTGAGAGTGAAAGAGTTAGAATAGAAAAAAAAGTAATAGCCTCCAACTTTTCAAGAGATCTGTATCTATGGAACCACTTCAGATATGTGAGGAATACCCCATATATGAGCAAACGATACCACTAGAAATTCTGAGGTCACCTCAGAACATCTAATATCTTAGCAGCTAGTTTAATAAAAGAGATAATATGTACCTTCCCAGAAAGGTCACAATTGAAATAAAAAAAATTAATAATAAAAGCACACGAAGGCTTGAATACGGGATTTCGAAGTAGGTGTTATGATTATGTAGAACAGAAAGACGAAGGAACTGAGTTTTTGAGTGACTGAAAACAAACAAGCTTAATTTGACATAATTAGTGATATAAGAAACATCACAGGTTAGTTGCGTTCCAAGCATTTTTTAATTTCAGTTGAATTCCTGCTGTTGGTGGAGGTCTACAACAATTTCTATAGAACAGCAAGAGTGGAAATCAAGCAGGTCACAAAAACCATAGATATCGAAAGAGATTAGTTTAGAAATCAAATCTTTGTAGCAGACTTCATCGAAAGCTTTCGATATGTCCAGCGCCACAGCAAAAGATACACCAAAACCAAGAACCAGAAAGAATGGAAAGAAGATCACCAGTACTGCTCTTTAACGGAAGCTTTACTTGTGATCTGAGATAAAATAAGAATTAAGATATTTTCAAATCTTCATGTTAAATGTTAATTCGAAAACATTGGAAA
>SEYY01000535.1:425221-427721 GCA_009176605.1 Armadillidium nasatum | reverse complement strand
AAGCCATTATTACGAAAACACGCGAAACAATGAAAGAAACAAAAGAATGCACAAAAAAAAAAATCATATATAACATTCGTTAGCAATAAAAATATTTTTTTCAAAAACTGTAAAAACAGAAGAAGAAAAAGCATTATAGAAGTTTAATTACATATTTATAAAGTACCAAAAACGCACATTTATGAACAATAATTATACTACTACATTTAATGCAAATCGTACATTTAAAGTCAGTCAACGTATAGATGTAATTATGAATATAAATATTAGCGAGTTAAAACAAATATATAGACATCAAATTTCAAAAAATATAAACTCAATAAGCTGGCCAAACAATTAAAAAGAACTATATGTGAATTGTTTATCAACCAAGCTTTAAATAAAGCGTTTTCTGTCATACACTATATATATATATATATATATATATATATATATATATATATATATATATATATATATATATATATATATATATATATATATATATATATATATATATATATATATATATATATATATATATATATATATATATATATATATATTATACATAGTGTATTACAGAATAAACTGTATCACAAAATACCTAATATAGTTTATCACGTTCTATTAAGAAGCAAAAACAGGATGCTCTCGTAACTTTTATCACAAACAGGCCAAAAGGAATTGATCGGTGTTTCAGGAATAGGTCGGCGAATTGACACAAGGAGGAAATTAATGCCAATAACTACGACATAATTAGCTTTTTAATTCAGTATTTGATTAACCTCGTGGATTAGCAACAAACGTATGAAAGGCAAATGTATTTGTTCCGATGAACGTGAACGTAAAAGTTAAATATTGTTGCTCACACGCACATACACACATACGCGCACACACATACATACATACACACACATGCAACATAAGGTAATGTTAGTTAGAGTCTGCTAAACACTCTCGCAGACTAAATTTTCTCACACACACACACACAGACATCATATATATATATATATATATATATATATATATATATATATATATATATATATATATATATATATATATATATATATATATATATATTATATATATATATATATATATATATATATATATATATATATATATATATATATATATATATATATATATATATATATATATATATATATATATATATATATATATATATATATATATATATATATATATATATATATATATATATATATATTATACCCTTGAAATTGAGAGTAATTATAGGTTAAGAGTGCTATACAAATATTTTAAAATCTTGAAAAATTAATTGAACTGTGGATATATATATATATATATATATATATATATATATATATATATATATATATATATATATATATATATATATATATATATATATATATATATATATATATATATATATATATATATATATATATATATATATATTTAAAAATCAGATCAATAAAAAATTACATTTAATGGTCAAGATACTGCAGTATTTTACTCAAATGTATGCAAGGAATATTAATATCTTCCATAAATTCGAATAAATAGGTTTTTTATTAACATTAACTGCATCCACTTGCAGGCGAAATCCAAATCAAGAAGGAAAAAGGAAAAAGATTTATCCCATCCTTTCTCCAAGCCCAATAGGCAGGACCATTTAGACCCCCCCAAGTTATGTTAAAAAAGAAACCCATCCTCCGGAGAGTTTTCGATCAATAAGAATAAGCTTTAAATAAGTAGAGATCAATTCATTTATATAAGAGCTCGCTCCCCCTCCCCCCCTTCTCTCTCTCCATTTTTAATAAGCTCATTTGTCATTCCTATCTTCCGTAATTCTTCCGTTCCAAGATCTCATCATCTCCCTTCTTAACATTCTCATTCCCTATTATCACATTCTTTTCGTCTAACTTTCACATTCACTCGTACCCTTTCCCACTTCTATTCTAATAGGACAAGAAAACAAAAAACAAAAATTCCGTCTCTAAACAATGGAAAATATTTTATATTCATTTTAATACACAATTTTCTTTAATAAGTTCTCTTCTTACACATTTTAGCTTCTTTCCATTCTTACTGTTCTCTCTCAGATGTTTCTATATATATATATATATATATATATATATATATATATATATATATATATATATATATATATATATATATATATATATATATATATATATATATATATATATATATATATATATATAATCTCCTCTGGTGAGTACAGGCCAAATGCCTCCCGATTTCCACCAAAGTTGGGGAAATACCGAAAATCTGGTCGTTAATGGCCGAAATGTCCGATACACGGCGTTTAAAAGTGTGCAAGTCACAGAAAGTTGGGAAAACAAACAAAGGGAGTGTGCTCCAGATTTTACCAGTAGAGTACGTGCAAGATTGAGCATAGCGGTAAGTCTAGGGTCAGAAAGTTGGACAGAAAAAAGATGAAACTGTGTAGAAAGTTGTGTCGAACGAGTCCTTCTTAATGGAGAAAGTATACAAAGTCAGA
>SEYY01000535.1:400221-415221 GCA_009176605.1 Armadillidium nasatum | reverse complement strand
CACTACGTGCGCGAGAACACACACACACACCATGATTAAAATCATACAAAAAAAAGAGGAAAAATTACAAAATAAACAGTATAATATTAAAGTCTAATCACCCATAAAATATAAATCGAAATATGTGCTTTATATAACGTATTCATAGGGCCCAGTTTCGAATATTTCTGTGGTGTAAGGGTTATAAAACCCTATTACACCAACCATTCAAATGCTTTAAAATGGGCTGCAACACTGACAAATACAAATTTACCCTTTTAAAAATTACAAACCATTATTAAATTAAAAATCCTGGCAGTATACCCATATATATATATATATATATATATATATATATATATATATATATATATATATATATATATATATATATATTATATATATATATATATATATATATATATATATATATATATATATATATATATATATATATATATATATATATATATATATATATATATATATATATATATATATATATATATATATATATATATATATATATATATAAATCTAACCTTTAAACGCGGTACACTTGAAGCCCCGATCCCAGGGACCCGCAGTGCCCCAAAATTATGAGATATTTGATGAAGGGACCTAAGGGATGAAGCAGGAGATGAATAACTCGCCCTCTCCTGCAAATGTCTCTGCTGCTGACGTTGTTGTTGTTCGCGAAGAAGTAGAAGAAGTCGATCGCTACGTAAAAGGGCGTTGTTGTTGTTGTTAACTCGCGTAGTGACGGAACTCGAATTACGCGAATAGTAATTCACGTAACCGTGTTGGTGGAGAAAGGATTTGAAAAGAGAGAATCGAAGAGGACCTAACGTGTGCATGTTTTCGAGAAAAAAAACTTTAATTTATATATTTTCTTTCTTTTAATCCCACATAAAATAATTACTTAAAAAAAAAAAAAAAAAAAAAAACTAAATTTTCAATTTATATATATATACATATAATATTTTTTAAAAAAATTTACGAGTCTAAAGAACCACCCATTCAACTCTTATTAATATTTAAATTTTAAAAAAGTATTTTAATATTAAAATTTACAAAATATTAATTAGCATTTAATTAAGAAACGATAATTTCCCTCGATATTAAAAATTATTATTATTATTATTATTATTATTATTAGGTTCACTAATGATTCATGTACTTTTCCTTTAATGTTACGCGAAATGAAGTAAGGCGAAAATAGTAAAGGATTAAATGCCTATGAGTCTCTAACATAGAGAAATGAATGGTTAGGCCGTTAAGAAAATTTCACAAGAAAGAGAAAGAGAAAGAGAGAGAGAGAGAGAGAGAGGCAAAGACAGATAAGACAGAAGGAGAAAATAAATAAAAAAGAAAGAAAGAAAATGAAGTTTGATGAAGTTAACTCAGAAATTTAAAGTTTTTTTTTTTTTTTTTCTTTTTTTTTTTTTTTGTTTATCCTCTTTTTCACATTTTCAAAACTTTCAAATTTTTGAAAAGGAAAATTTTCAAGATCTCGCCAAAAAGATATATTATTTTCCCTCTTGAAAATACAAAATAAATACAAGCTTTTATTGCAATGACCTAATATATATATATATATATATATATATATATATATATATATATATATATATATATATATATATATATATATATATATATATATATATATATATATATATATATATATATATATATATATACCTCAAACTGTCACATATAAGAATCTGGGAAATATACAACAAATACCAATTTCAAGAGCAAAAATCTAACGGTGAAAAGTACAAAAAATAAATAAATAAAATAAATAAATAAATAAAAATAAAAAAAATAAAAAATGAAAAAATGTGAAAAATAAAAAAAAAATAGTAAACTGAAAAAATATTATACTTTTATCTTCTCAATTTAAAACCTAAAAAAAAAAAAAAAAAAAAATTCCACATTAAAATTCTATTTATATTAACTACCAACGTAAATTAAAAAAAAAAATTATAATTTACGAATATAATCATAGAGAAAGTCTTAAACTAGTGACTCTTCAACGACAGGGAGTAATCGACCCGTTGCGCACAAAGGCTTCCGGCACACTAACCGTGACATCAGTGCCAGTGATTCTTTCCCCTCTCGATGGCACTATAAAAAAGAAAAACGGTACACAAAAAAAAGTGGTCCTAAAACTATGGGGTATGTAAAGTAGTATGAATAAAATTTAAAAAAAAAAAAAGTACTTTAAATTCCATAGCAAAATGAGTAATTTCAACGCCCCCCCCCCCTCAAAAAAACAAACAAACATTATTATACTCACTATCATCATCTGAAACATTATTATTATTATCATCAAATTACTATCATAATTTTCAACATTATTACTATTATTATTATTATTTTTATTATTATAATTCTTGCTCTCAATACTCTTATTATTTGCTACGTTCATTACTGTAATAACTATTAGCTTCCAGATATTTTGATGTTATTATAGTTAGTCATTACTTTCTATTGTTATTTTTAATATTATCTTTAAAGAAGTAATTCAGGTTATTATTATGACCAAAAAAATTGTATCCAATGTTTGTTTCTTAGTAATAAATTTTATCTTAATAATGACTGATATTAATTTAGCATTAATTTATTGGGCTCAAAGGACGAATTTATCCCCTAAGAATAAAGAAGTTCATTACAGTTTTGAATTAATGCACATAAAACATACGATTTTTATTTGCACAACTTTTGCATATGGAGAAATGAATAAATATTATTATTATTATTATTATTATTATTATTATTATTATTATTATTATTATCATTATTTTTATTATTATTATTATTATCATTATTATTATTGTTATTTTTATTATTATTATTATTATTTAAAAACAGATCCAAAGAATATTCTATAAAAGTCAATCCCTAAAATTTTAGCGCCTATTTTTTATTTACTAATTAATTCACACATACATACAAATGTACACTACACATACATATATACAACACACACGCGCGCACTTGCACACAAAAAAATAACGCATTTACCACGTAATTACACCCATACTACGTAAACAAATTTCTGGGTCATGAAACAGAATTTCGGATATACAGGTTAACACGCACACACCCACACGTACATCCATACATACGAAAACAACAAAGTCTCGAAAGGCAGCGAGAGAAAATTTACTTTTCCTTATATGTCAGAATCAGCAAAAGTTTAGCGTTCAAAATTGCCAATAATTAACGGAGGAGGAACAGAAAAACAGTTTAAAAAAAATAGTAATTCTCTCTCTCTCCCTCATATATATATATATATATATATATATATATATATATATATATATATATATATATATATATATATATATATATATATATATATATATATATATATATATATATATATATATACTTAGGTGCAAAATTAATGTACCAGCCAAATAAATGATACAAGGTAGGAAAATAAAATGCTGCACAATATTATTATATATATATATATATATATATATATATATATATATATATATATATATATATATATATATATATATATATATATATATATATATATATTTAATGGCTATAATTACATAAGGGAACAAAAAGGAACGTGAGTGGTATTGACCAATACCAACGAAAGCAGCAAAGGTGACAGGGTTGCCGCGATGTCCGCCAGATGAGATATGAGACGTTATATGCGTAACAGCCGTCACTCAGTAGCGTGTATGACCCCCTCTGGCATCGATGACCGCTTGACAACGACGTGGCATGCTTTGATATTAGGCTACGTATGTCATTTTGCACCACCTCATCTCACAGTCGCAGGACTGTCTGCCGGAGGGTATATAGTGTGTGTGATGGGGGAGAGACTTCTAGCCCCAACCGTTTAAGCATGTCTCACAAATGTTCTAGCGGGTTAAGATCCGGGCACTTTTGTGCATCAGAATGAACCCGTGACCAATAAACGGTGCAAATTGGATAACATAGGGTTCGATATGTCGGTTATGTACTGTTGTGTGGTCAATGACATACAACTCCGTGGAGACCGTCATGGAAATTTCACCACAGATTATATCAAAACCTCCAACAAAGGCCCTGACATGTACCATATTGCATGCTGCACGCCTTTCATGCGGCAGTCGATAGACGCGGATAAGACGGTCGGAGGTAAACAGACAGAATCTGCACTTGTTCATGATCCGGTTGGTGTGCGTACGCCCAAATTCGAGGCGAGCTCTAAAATGTGCTGTGGTTAGTGTATTGCCTCTAGCCAGAGTGTGCGGACGATAGTTGTGTTCGGGAAGACACAACCGCACAGTATCCTGACTTATACAGGTACGATGCACCTCCTCCAGATGCGTTTGGAGGCGACGGGATGTGGTATGTCGTTCCCTAAGGGCCCTCAGCATAAAAAAAAAAAACGATCTTCCTCCCGCGTAGTTGTACACCGCATGTCTTGTCCCGGACGTCTTCTACGATCCTGGGTCGCGTTAAATAGTTGCAAAATACTACCGATCGTTGTGTGTGCAACCCCGAAGCATCTGGATCTATGTATCGTTCTTTCGGTTACAGAGGAGGTACAGTAAACAATATTGGGCATGTAACCTACAAAACACCCTCTCCCCATCTATGAGGCATTGCTATAATTGATTAGAAATGTTCCCCTTTAGCACCCATATCACACCGTATTACAACCTCTGGACTCGAGCATCCCTGTGCTGGCCACTAATGGTCTTCACGGACGTCCTCCGCGCCAACAATACGACCAATAGCCACCACATCGCAAGGTCCTCCGTACTTTGTCAATGGTGCATATTAATTTTGCGTCTAAATATATATATATATATATATATATATATATATATATATATATATATATATATATATATATATATATATATATATATATATATATATATATATATATATATATATATATATATATATATATATATATATATATATATATATATATATATATATATATATATATATATATATATATATATATATATATATATATATATATATATATATATATATATATATATATTGTGGCATAACGATGGAGTGATTGACTCACGTCCATTTTAAAGTGCAAATTCGAACCCTCATTTGGATTCTAGATTGAAACTACCTAGAAAATTTCTCTCCTCGAATAGTGCAACGCCTAAGAGCAGTCAACTTTTTTTAATTTGCTATATATATATATATATATATATATATATATATATATATATATATATATATATATATATATATATATATATATATATATATATATATATATATATGAACATTAAAAAAGAAAAAAAAACAAAAAAAAAAAAAAACATTTACGGTTTTTAAATTAGGGTTTAAAAAAAAAAGAGAGAGAGAGAGAACATGGACCTCATTAACGACTTCTACTTTATTAAGTTTTTTTTTTTAAAGCATTAATAAAGGAATATATTAAAAAAAAAAAAAAAAAAAAAAAAAAAAAAAAAAAAAAAAAAAGAAACTGGAAACATTTAAAAATCGACAAGGAAATTTAAACAACATTAAAATATACATGTCTAGTGTTTACGAAATCACAACTGTTGTTACTACTACTACTACTACTACTACTACTACTACTACTACTACTATAGAGAACTAATCAATAACTTTCAAGTATATAAAAATCAAAAGATATCAAAATATCTTCAAACCTCACAAGCCTAGAATTTAACTTACAATTCAACATTCCTACACAATTATTACTGCTACCTTTAATTCTACTGCTATTATTATTATTATTATATTATTATTATTATTATTATTATTATTATTATTATTATAGCAATTTCGATGCTTTATTCAGTACTCCTACAGGTAATGTAATATTTAGGGAATTTATAAACAGAGCTTATAAAGCAGAGAGGTTCAAACAAAGATTGTATGATAAAGATATATATATATATATATATATATATATATATATATATATATATATATATATATATATATATATATATATATATATATATATATATATATATATATATATATATATATATATATATATATATATATATATATATATATATATATATATATATATATATATATATATATATATATATATATATATATATATATATATATATATTCCATAATAAAAACAAATACACTCATAACAATGACATGAAAACCTTCGATAGTCATCAAAACCGCTTGCACAAAAAACATAACCTTATTTTGAAACAGTTTTAACTATATTTGTTTCATAGTTTTCATCGTGAACCTTAAATACACTCATGTGTATAAGAACAAGTTCCTTTTATAAGGTCCCTTTTTTTTACGCATTCCAACAACATTTAGCGACGTAATCGAGTATTTACTCTGCGGTGAAAGTACCAAAATTCTTTTACTATTTGTGAAAAGTATCAAGGTAACCAAAAAAAGTATCAAATAAGGTAAAAAATAGTATCAAATAAGGTAAAAAAAAGTATCAAATAAAGGTAACCAAAAATTGATCGCGTGCGCGAGGCTTATTATGATGGGCACCTCATATCAATGAATTACTACTCTACTGTCACGAAGGGACATTTTAATCACTGTATCTCAGAAACTATTTCGAATAAAACGTTTGAACTTTCTTTTTTTATTATTCATATGACCATTATTTCAACCATATATATAGAGATATTACCCGACATACACACACACGTATATGTGTATATGTATATACGTTGGGAAATATACCCTTACTTATTATAATACATACAGAAGGGTCTTTAATACCCCTACTGGAGTCACAGGGAATTCTGCTAAGGTGCTCCTGGGTTATAGGAGCAACAAACCGAAGTCAAATAAGGCCAACATGGGCAAAGGACTATTATAATTAGCAACAATAAGATGGAAGAAAAATTTTCAGCAAGCAACAAATCGAATCCACTGACAACAGATTCGCCATTATATATATATATATATATATATATATATATATATATATATATATATATATATATATATATATATATATATATATATATATATATATATATATATATATATATATATCAGAATTTAAATTAAAAAGAGACTGTAAAGACTTATCTTTAAAATACAATTACCAAATAACGAAGAAAATGAGATTCAATAATTAAGAGAAAAAAGAAAAGAAAAAATGCAGAGTCATCAAAAGGATTTGATATGTCCCATTTGATTCATTTTCATAGGAAGCTTTTGAGAAAGCAAAAAATAAAAAAAAATAAAATAAAATAAAAAAAAAAATAAAAAAAAATAAAAAAATTTTTTTTTTTTTTTTTGGCTCGTGCGTTTGAAGGTACTGGTTGGATCCCTCATGCGTATCCCAGGTAGAAATTACTTAGAAAGTTTCCCTTCTCGAATAGGACATTTAAAAAAGATATAAAACATGATGACAAAAAAAAAAAAAAAAAAAAAAAAAAAAAAAAAAAAAAAAGAGTAAAAAAGTAGCTTATTTATTGTAGTTTCTGAAATAACAGCTTCAATTCTTAAGTAGTTTATTTAAAAAAATTTTTTTTTTTTTTGTACGGCACTGTAGGAAGAAGAACACAATTGTTCTATTACTTCTCCGTACGTACAGATGTTGTTTGCTCCAAAGCCATCCCTTACCTCTCTACTTCAAGACAACAAAATCCTCCAAAACCTTTAAATATATATATTAACACATCCTTAATTTGCAACTTCTCAAACCTCAGCCTAGTTTCTTACAGAAAAGCTCCAACTCTAAAACCTTTTCGTATATCATTTGCTAATGTCTTCAAGCTAAATTCCCAAGATTTACAGTAAGTACCTTATACGATTGTTTTATCCATGCTCCCATAACCTTACCACAACTTTCATTATATTTCACTGTTTTAAGCTATTATACAGTCTCATATATATATATATATATATATATATATATATATATATATATATATATATATATATATATATATATATATATATATATATATATATATATATATAATAACAAAATAAAAAATTTGCATATCAATCACGTTTTTACCTTTAGAGACCCCCATATGCAATATTTTTTTTGGGGGGAAAGGGGTGGGGCAGGCGGGGGAGGGAAGAGTCAAAACAAAAACAAATAAAAAACGTAATAGAAATTTACAACAACTTTACATATAAATTGAATATTAACATGTTATAAAAGAAAGATTGAGAGAGAAATCTTTTATCTTAAAAAAGACGATTGACTTAACTGCATTCGCCAGATACTTCAAACCCAAGATAATACGGATGCATTTCGCTAAACAATAATAATAATAATAATAATAATAATAATAATAATAATAATAATAATAATAATAATGACACAATTATGAAAAACGATCTATATAGAGATAAACGATCTATATCTATATAGGATATATTTAAGTAAAAATATCTTCCTTCTTTCAATCCAATTCGGTCACTAAATTCAAATTTCTATTCAATTTCGTTAAGCTAAATTGTAACTATAGTCTAGATACATTAGATTCACAATCAGATAAGAAAAATGGTTAAGCTGTGACTCTCTACTAGGAGGAGAAAGTCTCGGAAAAAAAATTTCAATATATATTCCCGCAGTCTAGCAAAGACGTTACAATCTGTTGCCAATTACTACACGCATAAGTAATACAATATAGGGTAACCTCGCATTACTCTTCAACCTCAGATTCTCTGGCTGGTTCTTTGCACTAAATGGTCAAACTTTGAAAAAACAAGTATTAAGTATGACTGTATACGATAAAAAAGAAGTAAATAAAGAAAAAGTTACCGTTTGAATTACTTTAAGCTATAGTCATTTGCAAAGGGAAATAACGTAATCAATAAAATAAACCAACTTTCTTATGAATGGATTATTTACGTAGATTATTTGATTTTGATAACATAACCTGCTTTTGGCTTAATCAATCAGAATGTATTTGAGTTTAACAGCGTAACTTGTTTTTGGATTAACCAATCAGAATATATTTGAGTTTGATAGCATAACCTGTTTTTGGCTTAACCAATCCGCATATATTTAAATTTGATTTCATAAACTGCTTTTCGCTTAACCAATAAGGATATTCTAGTCACAGATGGACGTGGTTTCGAATCCAGATGGTCCGTCCATCTTAGCTAAAAAGATGCATAATATGATTTTACAATATTGACAATGTTTATAGAGGGTACAGAGATTAGTTTAATAATACAGATTACCGTAAACTGTAGTTAATTAATTACAGAAAATCAATAAACGGCAATCATGTGTTCGTTCAAGTAACCGGTTCTGAGGTTCCAACTTTGTTTGTATACTGCAGTAAACAAGCTCAATCGAAGGGTGAGTCTCGAACCCTAAGCAAGAGAAAAACTCACTTTCCCACTGAGCTACTGTCTCTCTGTCTCTCTGTCTCTCTCTCTCTCTCTCATATATATATATATATATATATATATATATATATATATATATATATATATATATATATATATATATATATATATATATATATATATATATATATATATATATATATATATATATATATATATATATATATATATATATATATATATATATATATATATATATGTGTGTGTGTGTGTGTGTGTGTGTGTGTGTGTGTGTGTGTGTGTGTGTGCGTGTGTATTTTTGACGCACTTTCCTACTCTGAACAAATTTATTTACACTAACTGACAGGAATGTAGACATTTTACTTTTCACCTCTATTTCCCTATGCCTTATTGTAATGCCTTTCATCACTACACCCAACTGTAATGTTACGTACAGTCGTCAACAGAAGTTCGTTCCTATTAGGTTGGAAATAAATATTCATATAAAATGGAGATCATTTCAGGTTCAGCCAATCACAGTTCAATTAAGCTCCGCTCAATGTTTTTATTTCCTTTTTATTCAAAATAGAGCTTTTATGAAATGATCTCCATTTTATATAAATATTTATTTCCAGCCTAATAGGAACGAACTTCTGTTGACGACTGTACATTTTAAATATTAAAAAAAAAAAATATTCTTTAATAAAAAGAGCACACTTCTTTTCCTCTGAACTAAGTATAATAATTTTACACTACAATTAGAGAATAAAAAATAATCTAAATTAATATTTGGCAAAACAAAATAATAAGTAAATTTTTTTTTTAAATTTAAAAAAAAAAAAAAAAAAAATTTTTTGTTTTTTTTTTTTTATTATTTTTTTATATTTATTTTATATTTAATATATATATATATATATATATATATATATATATATATATATATATATATATATATATATATATATATATATATATATATATATATATATATATATATATATATATATATATATATATATATATATATACGAGGATGGGCTGAAAAGTAACGTGTTTTGCTGCATAATCTCATACACTGCAGATAAGGTAATGAAACAAAGACTAAAAGAAAGACATTTATGAACGTGTAATATTACTTTTCTACATAATCTCCTCAAACATCAATACAGATTTCTGTAAACGTTGAACCCACTTCAGGAGACCGGTTGGAAAGAACTCTTGATCTGTTTTCCGAAACCAGTCTGCCACCGCTTTATTTAAGTCATCATCTGAACCAAATCTCATTCTTCGGAGACTCTCCTTCAACTTTGGAAATAAGTGAAAATCACACTGGGGGTCAGAACAGGACTGTATGGTGGGTAATCAATGACCTTTAAGTTCAAATGTTGAAACTTCTAAAGCGTCTGGGCACTGCAATGTGGTCGAGCACTCTCATGATGCAGGAGGAAAACGATACGGTTTTGGTCTTATTCGACGGATGCGGATCTTCAATATCTGGAGAGTTTCACAATAACGATCGGAGTTTACAGTCGTGCCCTTCGGCAGATATTTCGAATAGACGAGGCCTTCCACATCCCAGAATACCGTCATCATGAATTTACCAGCCGACGGTTGATTTTTGAGTCTTAAACTTTGGTACGCCAAGTGAGCTTGGGTGTCTGAATTCCATAGAGACTCGTTTGCCTTCTGGATTTCAGTGATGGAGAAACGTTCCGTCTATCGTTACAATGTTTTGAAGAAATTATGTACATGTACACCTTCGGAAGGCAAAAATTCAATCACTGCACGTTGCTTCAACAAATTGTCACTATTAGCTTCAATTTTTCCATCACTGCACAACAATGAAACCAAATAACTATACCGTTCGCGTGTCAAATCTATTCTATAATCTTCAAATTTTCGAAAGCTGGTCTGAACATATATATATATATATATATATATATATATATATATATATATATATATATATATATATATATATATATATATATATATATATATATATATATATATATATATATATATATATATATATATATATATATATATATATATATATATATATATATATATATATATATATATATATATATATATATATATATATATATATATATATATATATATATAAAAAAGATAAGGGGAAACGGGCAAGATTGGAGAAGAATAAAAAAAAAAAGTAGGAAGAAAAAAAAAAAGAAAGAACTGAGAAAACGATAAAAATTAATGAAAAAAATTCTCAAAAGGCAGAATTTGAAAAGATTTAGGTAAGCATCTATAAAGGCAAAAAATCATTTAATTCAACGGAAAATATAAAAAGGAAAGATTAATAACGATCAATCAAAGAAAGAAAGATAGATAGATAGATAGATAGATAGAGAGAAAGAATTCTATAAATATAGATAAGCTTCAATAACAGAAAAGGATTATTTCCAATAAGAAGGATTGAATGATGTAACAATATTGGGAGAGCGCAAGACGTGACAGGCGAATTCAGAAATTCAAATTTAGTTAAAATAAAAATAGACACAATCTTCCGAACACATTCATGCGTAGTAAATCAATAAAGATTAAGCACTTAAAATGCAACTGACACGAAAATAACACAACTTTACAAATTCGGAGCCACCGATTTCGAAAATGACAATAAAAGTTTAACTTTAGTGTTCGAATTACAATAATAAGATTTTTAAGTAATAAATAAATTTTATGTCTCTATCTATGCAAGTGTTATCTTAAATCTCATAACAAGATAGGGGGCGTCAGTACTTTATTGACTGGTGTCAACTGCTAAGGCCGTTCATAATATGGTCAGTAAACTTGATGCCTAATAAGGGTTTTTAGTTTTTTTATGAATTGCTATATGAAAGTGCTAGTGTTGTTGACGTTTCGGAGCTTCTTTTATAAGAAATGTGTTCTGATAGTTTCACCTGACATTCAATTGGGACACACATAGTATAGTAGTATATTAATAAAACTGACCGAAGTGTGTAAATAGCTCAGATAACTTCTGTTATATATTCGCATAAGAGATATCTGCTTTGCGGAAGTTCTATATAACAAAAATTGTAAAATCAGGCAATTCTTGTATTTAAACTTTTATATATAAGGACGAGAAATCAGCACAATAGCTGAACATTTCACAGAACTTGTATAGAATTTGATACAACTCTATGAGAAGCTAGGGTGTAACAGATGTGCAAAATAGATCTCTGAAAAGTACTTTTTCGAAAATAAACCTGAATTAAGGTACTTCCCGCAAAATTGTAGTCAAATGAATGACAAACATGTTTAGCATTTCTAACAAGTCGAGTACAAAGGAAAATAGAAAGCTGTTAAGTGATTATAGTTGGAAGGTGAAAAGGGAATGTTCTTAAACATAAAACCATAGACAGGCCAAAAGGAGGCGACGTTAAGTTAAATAATTGTGTATTTATATTAAAGTAAGGAATTAAAAGTTCCAATGTTTTAAGATTTATTCTACAATGTTTTAACGAAAAAATCAACCTCAGTAGCTCACTCACAAATCTAATAATTACCATCGCAATCCCTCTACATTATAGTTTTGATGATCATTATGATAAGTTCAACGATATTACTAAGATTTTCATGTCTAACCGTTGTGAAATAAATAAAATAGGTAAATACGAGGAAGATCCAGCCAATAATAATAATTTATTGCCTAGCGAAATCTATAATAATAAAAAAAAAAATTCTCGTTAAAACCAGCAACCACATATCAAGTACTTAATATATATTTATATATATTATATATATATATATATATATATATATATATATATATATATATATATATATATATATATATATATATATATATATATATATATATATATATATATATATATATATTTTTTTTTTTTTTTTTTAAACCAATATCCCATAACATAATTATGTACAGTCGTCAACAGAAGTTCGTTCCTATTAAGCTGGAAATAAATATTTATATAAAATGGGGATCATTTTCAGGTTCAGCCAATCACAGTTCAATTAAGCCCCGCTCAATGTTTTTATTTTCTTTTTATTCAAAATAGAGCTTTTATGAAATGATTTCCATTTTATATAAATATTTATTTCCAGCCTAATAGGAACGAACTTCTGTTGACGACTGTACATATAATTAAAAAATATGAATCTCCACTCAAAACTTCCTATATATATATATATATATATATATATATATATATATATATATATATATATATATATATATATATATATATATATATATATATATATATATATATATATATATATATATATAACCCTTAAAAAAAACTTACACCAAAATTTACATAGAAAGCGAAAAAAAATTAAAAATATAAAAAAAAATACAATAATAATAAAAAAATAGAAATAAAAAAAGCATAATAGCAATTTCTACTAGACATAAAGTTAGCCTTCTTAAAAACCTACGTCAAAAATTACTACCTGATATTATTAAATAAAGTGTAGTTCTTTTGTTCGTGTAAGAAGGAAGGCTGTCATATAAACTTGAAATAAAGATGCAATAATATAATGGACATGCAAAGTGTTACTCCTTTCCCTCTTTCCATTATTACCATATATATATATATATATATATATATATATATATATATATATATATATATATATATATATATATATATATATATATATATATATATTATATATATATATATATATATATGAGTGTGTGTGTGTGTGTGTAACAAATCGGATGTGAATGCAGATAATTGTGTGGAGATGCAGATGTCGTATGTTAATTAACGAAAACATGTTCTTAATTTTAGTTAAGGATGATTATTTCGCTTGTAGTCTTTATAATAACTGAAAATTTGTAAGGTGTATACGAATTAAGTTAGAAATATTAACCAATGTATTGAAAAAAACCAAAACAGAACACACACACACGTAAACAATCATTTAAAGGGCTTGGGAGGGGAAAAGGATACCCTTCTCCCCCCACCCCCAAACAACTCTGAAACAAATTCAAAGGAGAAAAAATTATGGCGAATCACTTTCTCATTCAAAATAACTGTCCGGAACGATGGCCATAGTGAATAATAATAGGAATATTAAGATAGAGCAAAAAAAAATAAAAATAAATAAAAAAAAAATTTGAGAAGATAAATTAGGGTAAATTTAACAACCACCTCCCCCCCCCCAGAAAAAAAATGGAGGTGCTGGAATAAAAAAAAAAAAAAAAAAAACAATTTAAGGCGAATAAAAAGAATTAAAAAAAAAAACAAAAACAAAAATTTAAGGCGAATAAAAAGAATAAAAATATAAAAAAAAAAGATTACAAACCACAATAAAAATAAAATTGTCAACAAAAACAATAACAGTTTCTCCGCAAATCCTTCGTAACTTTTAACGAATAGACTCTTCACAAAATCCACACTATAAAAACAAATCCACCTGTATATATATATATATATATATATATATATATATATATATATATATATATATATATATATATATATATATATATATATATATATATATATATATATATATATATATATATATATATATATATATATATATATATATATATATATGGATACAATTCTTGTAGAAGAAATGTCTTCGCATCATTAATTTCGGGTTTGGTTCACAATAAATCATCTTCGTTTTCAAGGATGAAGTTTTGACAGTGTAGAGAAAATTGTTTACACTCAAATATGCAAAAAAAAAAAAAAAAAAAAA
>SEYY01000535.1:367721-395221 GCA_009176605.1 Armadillidium nasatum | reverse complement strand
TGCCTATAGAAAAGAGATAGTGCCCCAACGTCACGTCGCAGAGATAGAGGGTCAAAAGAGTTTGAAAGTAGGAGACAGTTTATTAATCTGTTAGACTTAGACTCAACCCTATCCAGGAGAGTGGAGGAACCGGAGTCCACCCAAATGTGAGAACAATACTCCATACAAGGGCGAATAAGACCCTTATAATTGAAGTAATTGCTCACAATAAAAAAATTCTCGCAATCTGAACAGAATTCCCAGCTTCTTAGAAGCCGCCTTAGCAAACATTGTGATATGTGGTTCCAAGACAATTTATTGTTTATGTTTAGACCAAGAATGTTAATGTTATTTACAGGTGAGATGGGTGAGCCATCGAAGAAGATAGGAAAGTTGGGAGGTGTTTTTTTAAGAGGGAGATATGAAGAGTTTTTAAAGTTAAATTTCACAAGGTTGCTATGACCCCACCGGGAAACCCCATCCAGATCGGCAAGAATAGAATCGGAAAGTTGAAGACGAGAAGCAACTCTAGAAGCAAGAGAGGGATCAAATTTGAAATGAGTAGAAGAATGGAAAGTTGAGTCATCAGCATAAGAGTGAACAGAGTTAGAAGTGCAGTTGAGAAGATCGTTAATGAAAAGTAAGAATAAAGTTGGAGATAAACAGAACCCTGAGGAACACCACAATTGACAGGAAAGGAGGAAGAGGTCACTCCATCTGAAATGGAATAATATGAGAAAACTAGACATGAGTAAGCAAAGAGAAGGAGGAAACCCAAAGAAAGGGAGCTTAGAAAGCAGCGACGCATGCCATTCCCTGTCAAAAGCCTTGGATATGTCAAGGGCCACCATACAAGACTCCCTAAAGTCCCTAAGGACAAAAGACCATAAATCAGTGAGATAGGAAAGTATGTCTTGACAGAATACAAGTGAGAGCTATAAGGTCGATAGTTGGAAGGGTCAGAGCGGCTACGTTTTTTCGGAATCGGCTGAACATATGCGCGCTTCTACCACTGAGGAAAAGTATTAATATTAAGACATAGAGAATAGAGTTGAACGAGGACAGGTGCCAACTCGGAAGCACAGTCCCTCAAAACACCCGGGGAAATGCCATCCGGGCCACTGGCCTTCCTGACGTTCATAGATTTCAGGATCCCATACACCCGATCATGAGTAATCACAGGTAGAGACATGGGACGCCTGAGAGAAGGTGTAGGAGGAGAGATGCCAGAATCGAGAAGGGTGGAATTAGATGAAAAAAGGAGGCCGAGGAGATTAGCCTTTTCAGAGGGAGTATTTGCAACAGAGCCATCAGACGAATAAGAGGAGGAAAGGAAGATTTACAGAAGTTATTAGAGATATTTTTGGTATGAGGCCAGAAATTTTTATCAGTAGGAGAACCATGGAGGTCAGCGCACTTCCTTTTAATGAAAATACACTTAGTCCGTAGAAAAATATCCCTGCAACAATTCCGAGTTGAAAGAAAATTAGCAAGAGTGATAGGAGAAGGAGAGCTTTTCCATTTACGATAAGCATTGTTTCTCTCCCGAAGAGCAGGAGAACAATTGCCATCGAACCATTGATTTTTAGGAGAAAAAAGATTTAGTTGAAGAAGGAATGAATCTGCTCATTCCATCGACGATCAAGGCCTCCACCTTTTCGGCAGAGACCGTAGCGTCCTCCAAACCAAACCAGAATTCGTTCCAATGGTAGTTAGCAAAGAAGCGACGCATTGTCTCCTAATTAGCCTGACTGAAGTGACAGAAAATACGTTTAGTACCTAGGATCCCCAAGTGGGATCAAACTGGCGCCCTTAAGCATGTAAGTCAATCACTCTACCGTCTGTGCCACGGTAGACGGCATCTAACATGTTAAAATAATCCCTTAAACAATATAGGGAAAAAACATTAATAATCGAAATGTTAAACACACATACAAACACAAGAAAATAAAGTATTTAAAATACTGTATCTAATATTAAATAGTTACCAAACAAACTAACTATAATACTTTTTTTTTCATTCCTTTTTTCCAACACTTATAAGAATTCACTCTCAATTGGGAATTTTACAACTTTATCGATGGACCTTTTTGGGATTGAGATCCGAAAACATAAAACCTTTATAGGACAATCGTAAAACTCTTTCGCAGCAATAAAATGTAAACAATAATTACTAAAAAACAATTTATTGTCCCATACTCTCTCAAACAATATATATATATATATATATATTATATATATATATATATATATATATATATATATATATATATATATATATATATATATATATATATATATATATATATCATCAGAGCGAATACGAATCCGGATTCAGATTCGGAAATTCATACACACACGGATTCGGATTCGAATCTGAGTCTGTTTATTTTTACAGGATTGAAAAATACAGTTTCATATACCTATTTCAAAATTGTGTAATCCCTATAACTGTTAATAAGATTTATGCATAATAGTATTCTTGTATCCCTCTCTATTGTATGTTCTTCAGAATTAATAGCAAACAGCTCAAAAGAAGTTTGCACCACTTCTAAAAAATATATATGTAATTAATAAAATTTTAATTATATATATATATATATATATATATATTATATATATATATATATATATATATATATATATATATATATATATATATATATATATATATATATATATATAAATAAAAGTCGGTAACTTTGTTTTTATATTTAAGATCCATATAGGTTTTGTCCAAAAATTCTTTTCGATGATTGGACTAAAAAAAAACCTGACTCGAATTTAAAAAAAAAAAAAATAAAAAAATAAAAAAGGCTAGACCCATTTTTTAAAATGAAAATTTTAGTTTGAAAGTACCAACATGCAACTCTGAGACGGCTTACGCATTTTTATATTCTTGTAAAATTTCGGTAGTATCAATAGTTTCTGATATCACAGACCTTCCGTTTTCTTTTTTTTTTTTTTTTTTTTTTAATAACGTTTTTGTCGTTTGACAAATGATGTTCAAATTTTCAGGAGCACTGTAGAGAAACATTGTCTTAACAAATAAAGTTCAGATTTGTTAATATGTATCCCTAGAAAAAGGTTCTAACTCAAAAAGTTTTTGAAAATTTTTTTTGGGAGAGAGGGAATTTTTTTTTTAATTTTTAAAAAAAATGTTTTGGCTATAATGTTTTTCTTGCGATACGTATCAAAAATTTTCAAACAATATATTTAGATATAGTCCTTTCGCAATGTTCCTGAAAGTTTGAGCCAGATCGGTCAAGCAACAAAACCCTGGCGTCAAAAAAAAAAATGATGGGTTGTGAAAAATCCAAAATTTCGCTACAACCCCTTCTTCTTTTTGTTATAACTTTTTTTTGCCACTTGACTGATGTGGGCCAAATTTCTTTTATTCACTCAATAAAGACCTTCTCTTCAATTTATCTTAAAACAAGTTTTTCATATATATTTCAAGAAAAAAAGATATGAGCAAAATAATTTGGAAATAAATTTTAAAAGGAAATTTTTTTCAAAAACTTTGTCAAAACTACTCCTTGTTTTTTTTTTTTTTTTTTTTTTTTTTTTTTTTTTTTTAAAGGACTCAATTCAAAAAAAGTGTCAAATAATTTTTAGATATGTTCTTTCTGCAGTGTCTGAAAATTTGGGCTTGATTGTCAAAAAAAACAAAAAGTTGAATAAAAAATAAGGAGTGCCACTGAAATGCCAAAATTTTGGCACTACAAAAATTTTACAAGAATGCAAAAAATACGTATCTCGCTCAATAATGAACATTCCCATAATATGATGGTGGTGCCTTTAAGATTAAATATTTTATTACAAAAAGAGAAAAAGAAAAAGTTTAAGCTCCACCTTTAATATTGTAAAAAAAAAAAAAATCATTAGTAATAATTCGAATCCGTTCGGATTCAAGGATTTCAAAAATGCCGGATTCGGATTCGAACATTTCCCACACACGTGGATTCGGATTCGAATCCTAAAGTTGCCGGATTCGCCCATCACACACACATATACCATATATATATATATATATATATATATATATATATATATATATATATATATATATATATATATATATATATATATATATATATATATATATATATATATATATATATATATATATATATATATATATATATATAATATATATATATATACCAAATAAAAATTAAAAACTATTCTTAAAATTATTAAAACATTCCCAGACTCCCAGACAAAACGAAAAAAAAATGTATCATCAAATGAACGGAGTCAAGTCGTCAACAATTTAATGTTTTCATTCATGGTAGAACGTGTTGAGTTCTATAGATTTAGGATTCAGTTTCGTTAGGTTAGGTTAGGTTAGGCGTGTTTAATTTCGCTTCCTAAAACATTAAAAGAAATCCATTTTGAAAGATTTCGATATAATTTAAAATTTTTGCACTTTTTTTTATATATAAAGAAAAAAAAGTGATCCCAAATATGACTCAGTGCTCAACCAGCTTGATTCTAAAACATTTATTAACGATATTTTCACAAACATGGATTTATTATGTGTTATATATAAATATGACATTCAAAGTTTACAGGTTTCTTACCTATTTGGGACAAACACTTAAAATATCTAACTACATGAATTTTTAATACAAAAGTCTTAAAATTTTAATACGAAAATCTAATACTTCAAACAAATGCAATCGTCACTATTGAATTACTATATTTCACAATTCTAAATTGGTAGAAGTTTCTCGTGATTGGCAGCCATAGCCAAAAATTAATTTATTCTAATACGTGCAATGTGTTCCTATATATATATATATATATATATATATATATATATATATATATATATATATATATATATATATATATATATATATATATATATATATATATATATATATATATATATATATATATATATATATATATATATATATATATATATATATATATATATATATATATATATATATATATATATATATATATATATATATATATATATATATATATATATATATATATATATATATATATATATATATATATATATATATATATATATATATATATATATATATATATATATATATATATATATATATATATATATATATATATATATATATATATATATATATATATATTATTCACCTCTGGTGGGCAAAAACCAGAGGTCTACTAAAATTTCCACTAGAATTAGGGGAAAAAACTGGGAATCTGGTTAAGTTAAAGGTCGACATGTCCCGATGCACAGATTATGAAAATGTGTAAGCCATAGGAAATTGGGGAAATAGATAAAGGGAGTGTGTTCCACACTTTACCGGTAGAGTACAGATTAAGCAGAGCCGTTAAGTCTGGGGTCAGAGAGTTGGACAAAGAAAGGATGAGACTGTGCAGAAAGGCATGTCGCACAAGCCCTTTTCGATAAAAGAGGTATGCCCTATACTCCATCTTTTCAAGGAAAGCTGTATGACTGTAACCACCCCAGATGTGTGATACGTACTCCATACAGGGGTGAACAACAATCCTATAAATGGCAAGCAACTGGGATGGCGTGAAGAAATTCTGAAGGCTCCTCAGAACATTTAACCTCTTAGAAGCTTGTTTAGAAAGAGAAGTAATGCGATCTTTCCAAAAAAGATTACGAGAATAAGAAACACCGAGAATGTTAAGGAGAGATAAAGGTTTGAGTTGAGTGTTTTCGAAGAAGATATCATAGTTGTGTAGAAGGCTGTGTGGAGTAGAGGGATGAAGGAACTGAGTGTTTGAGGTATTGAAAACGACCGTGTTTTCTCTGACCAAATTTGAAATACGAGATACATCAGAGGTTAGTTGCTTCAAAGCTATCCTTCTTGCGTCAAGTAACTGCTGTTGAGGGGAACGTCTTTCAAACTGAAAGGAGAAATGAAGAGTGGAGCTATCAGCATAGGAGTGGATAGGAGATAAAGTAATAAAGAGAAGGTCATTAATGAAAAGTAGAAAAAGTGTTGGGAGATAGGACAGATCCTTGAGGAACACCACTAATAATAGATTTAGAGGATGAACTGTGGCCGTCTCCAACAGCTGCTATAGAACAACCAGAAAGGAAATCTGAGAAGTCACAGAGACAAGGATAAATTCCGAAAGAGGGAGTTTGAAAATCAAAGCTTCGTGCCAGATTCTATCGAAAGTTTTCGATATATACAGCTAGACAGCAAAAGATTCACCTAAATGCCGAAGAGCAGAGGACTAAGAGTCAAAGAGAAGGAAAAAAAGATCACCAGTAGTGTGTTTTCACGAAAGCCATACTGGCGATCAGTGATAAGATTAGAAGAATTGAGATGTTTCTTAATCATCCTGTTAAGGATAGATTCGAAAACTTTAGGAAGAACGGAGTCTAAGGAAATAGGACAGTAGTTAGAGAGTTGAGAGTGATCTCCCTTTTTCGGCACAGGTTGAATGAGCGCACGTTTCCAACAAGAAGGGAAGGTTGAAGTAGAAAGACAAAGACGAAATAGTTTACCAAGACAGGATGCATGCTCGGAAGCACAAGTTTTGAGAACCACAGAAGTGATATCATCAGGACCGTACGCCTTTCTTAGAGTTAAGCTCAGAGAGAGATCAGAAATGACATCTTTTAAAGAAATTACAATTTTAGGCATAAATGAGTTTATGGAGGTTGAGGAAGTAGGAGCAGCTCCGGAATCATCTAAGATTGAATTAGAGGCAAGAGCTTGAGTGAAGAGTGCTGCTTTAGTGGAAGGCAAAATGGCAGTTGTAACGTCAGAAGATACTACAGGAGAAAAAGAGGAAGAAACAAAATTAGAGTTGACATTTTTAGCAAAATGCTACAAAAGCAAAAGAAAAAAAAAACAAAGATTATTCCATTTACGACGGAGAAACGAGGTTTTGGTATTGTAGAGAATAGATTTTGCAAGAATTCGAAATGAAATGTAGGTTGCATGAGTTCTGGAGTTTGATCACGACGGTAATCCCTAAAGGAAGCATCCCTGAGGCGGATAGCACGAAATCAAGCAGAATTAAACCAAGGTTTGTTAGGTTTAGTAGCCTATATATATATATATATATATATATATATATATATATATATATATATATATATATATATATATATATATATATATATATATATATATATATATATATATATATATATATATATATATTAGTTATGCACAAAATCGGTATTTTTCTCAGTCATCATCATCCTCAATTTTCTGCGAATTACTTTACATATATTGGCTTAAAAATATCTCTTTGCTCCAGCTTCTTCTACTAAGACTGAAAGACTGTTCAGTATCGTTGCCAAATATACTCTCCAAGACGAAATCGAATTACTCAAGAAACTGGTAAAAGAGGTAATATTTTGTATCACAATTCAAGGTCTCAATTTAAAGTACTAAAAGTTTGGATATCTATGTTTCATTTTCTCACATATTAATATTTTTTTAAATCAAAGTTCTGAAGATGCTATTATACTCTATATATTAAATTAACATGTATTTACACATTTGAATAAAGAATAAAGAAAAGAAATTTAATTCATCTTTTTTTTTAAATTGTTAAATTTATTAGAATAATGGAAATATTTATAATAGACTTTGTCATCACCTCATTCAAAATTTAATATATTTCCTTACCTAATAAATAATAGCAAGGAATAAATTTAAAATAACAGATTTACAAAGTAATATTCAAGAAACTTTCATTAGAGGCAGTTTTAGGGTACAATATAACACAGCTCTTCCTAAATCCAAACTTTTAAAACTTGCTTTTGGAGGTAAATGATTTTAAATTAATAAAAACAAAGAATTTAATGGTCAAAGCTTGTTACAGAAATATACTCAGTAAAGGCACAAACTTTTGTTTAATGAAAAAATAAATTGAAAGAAAAATGCAAACTAAATAAAATGGACTACATCATTACTTTCAGGATTATCACAGTGTTTAAAATTTGGTATAAACCAAGCTAAAACACGAATAATTTCCCTGACTTTCAATCAATTTTTCTCTTTTAGAAATTTCGGTTATTTAAATCAAAGAACTTCATTTAAATTAATAAATAACACCAACTATCCTTTCTCTTTATTTGAAGAAAAACTCTGAGTAATATTTTTTTTTTTTTTTAATATTATTTTTATCATAAAATGGAGCAAAAACTGACAATGTTATTTGAATCAAATTTCAAAGTTGCTGACCCTATATTCCAAATTATATAATGTCTTTTGCTTTTACTAGATAATATAATCTTAAAGCTACAAACACTGAATAAAATATATAGCGATAATTTATACTTTAACAAAAGTAATTATATTATTTTGTTTATACTCTATAATTAGTAAATATATTTACTGTCTAAAACTCTCAATTTATAAAAAAAAAATTAATATTTATATTTTTATTCTACAACTTAGCTAAGTTGTTGTTACTTGCTTGATTTTCATAGACAATTTTAAGATCTTTTTCTAGTACACTGTTCAAAATTGTCTAGCTTGTGTTCTCCAGAAATATCTGAAATTAACTCTCGAACTGAATAATGTATGTGTAAAATGGGAAACGGGTAGTTTTACAAGTCACAGTTGATATTTTCATGTTCTTTGAAGTAATGCAAACCAAGGTTTGCCAGAAAATCAATGATAATTACTCTCCCAAGAGAAACAATGTGTATCAAATTTCTTGTTTGACAAAGACATTCAAATAAACACAGACAATTAAGTGTGAAAATAATTCATGAGACATGCAAGAAGTTAAAGGATATTAAATATATCTTATATAAATATAGGGTAAACTAGTCAAACTAGTTGAATTTTTGACTGTAGCTCATTACAATGCAAAATACAGGAGTAATTTGAATATTTAAGAAAGAAAACTTAGAAAAAAATAACTAAGTGTTAAGTATTAAAAGATTATTACCTTTATTTTTGGCCATAATAATTACATTTTTATATTTCTTTTTTCCAATTTCCATAATGTGGTGTACCACCTGACTGGGAATATCTTTTTAAAAAATTACTTTAGTACTCAGAAATAACTCAACAGTTTCTTTTTTAAACATTTCCAACAAGTTAATTGAAGAACCACTGTGATAAATACTGGGTCTCTTGACAAAAAAAAAATAAAAAAAGTAAAAAATAAATAAATAAATAAATAAAATAAATGGAAAGGTAATATAATATATATATATATATATATATATATATATATATATATATATATATATATATATATATATATATATATATATATATATATATATATATATATATATATATATATATATATATATATATATATATATAGCACAGTTAAGAACCATATTGTATAATTCTTTGCAGTTAACCATTTTAATAAATTAGATTCCTTACAGTACTACTGTGAAGCTTTTAAATAGTTAGCCAGCTCAAGCTCTTTTATTGTTCAAAAATTACTTAACTCTGACTCCGTCTATATCTCCTGCTTCAGCTCCTGTACTTATGAAAATATTAATGTTATGAAATTTTTATAAATATTAAAAAAACTAATGCTTATTACTTTTTTCCCCTGCAATAACAAACAAGTATTATGCATTTTTCTTCAGTGTCTGCCTTAGACTACACCCAAAATCTTACTGCTACTCTTGCTCCAAATACACTAAAAAGTACTACTGATCTTGCACAAAACCTTTTGAAATAAATAAATAAATTTATAAAACTAAGCAAGAGCAAGTTCAACAATGCCATTTTAACATAATCTTGTAATTCACTCATTTAGTATTTTGTATTTCAAATTATATTTTTATTTATTACTTGAAAAATGTAATAAAATCAATATATAGTATTATATATATATATATATATATATATATATATATATATATATATATATATATATATATATATATATATATATATATATATATATATATATATATATATATATATATATATGGTCACAGGAAGTAAGTTAAGTAAAAAAAATGGCCAAAATGAGTTAAGTGCACTGTGATCATCTCCCAAGCACTCTGCCCACTGTATATAAGTCAGAAACTCAGGCCTCTAATACTTTCCAAGTTAAAAAGATGTGGATTTCTTGGTATCTCGTAAAATGGTGCATATTCTCGGTTAAATTAACTTACTATACTTCAGAGAGGCATCAATCACAGAAACAACAAGACATGTTGAATTACCATAGTTTTCTCAAAGTATCTGTGTGGACAACTGCATTTAACCATTTATTCACTATGGCAGACTGTTCCATGTAAAGTGGCTGTTCTTGGTTAAATCAACTTGCTTAACTTTAAAGGGGCATCATTCATGAGAACAACAAGGTAAGCCAAATTTTTGTATTCAGAATAATGTTGCTTAACTTTGCATTGTATTCAGAGTTGACTTATTTGTATTTAAAAATGATTTTATATTCATTAATTATTTTTCAGTGTATTCAATAAATTTATATTGTTTTCACAAATAATTTTGTACTGAAAAGTTTTCTAATTCCTGATTTTTTTTTTTTAAGTTTAATTTCTCTAATATCTATCATTTAAGTAAACACAAGATCCTAATAGATAAAATTAACTCCCTCCAAAAAAAATGAAAATACTTTTAGTATTATAGAAAGTATGGTGCATAATTAGGTAAGTGTGATTAAATACCATACCATAATTAGGTAAGTATGGTGAATAATTTGGTAAGTTCTGTTGAACAGTCAGGTGTCTATAGGAAAATCATAAAAGGGTTTCAGTCACACTTATGTCAACCAAATTTGCTTTTTTCAAAAACTGGATTTAGAGGAAAAGTTCTAAGGTAAAAAAATTACTGCCCTGAAAAGTTGCGATTTTATACTTAACTTATTCCCTGTGATCATATATATATATATATATATATATATATATATATATATATATATAATATATATATATATATATAATATATATATATATATATATATATATATTAGGGATGGAGCGATACCAAAATTTTTACCGATATCGATACCTAAAAATTTAGAGGTACAGATACCCGATACCTGAAAATATACCGATACTTACCGATACCGATACTTTATCCATTCATATACCAAAATTTTTACCGATACCTGAAAATATACCGATACTTACCGATACCGATATCGATACTTCACTCCATCCTAATATAATATATATATATATATATATATATATATATATATATATATATATATATATATATATATATAAATATATAATTAAAAAAAAAAAAAAAAAAAAAATTTTAAAAAAAAAATTTAAAAAAATCAAAATGTATCATGATTTCTAAAGATGAATTTAAGTGTTAAGAAAGGTGTGTAAAGAATGTTATGAAACATTCAAACGTTCATAATTTTGTATATTCTATAATATTTTTCATTCTGAAGACTAATTTGGCCTGAAAAATATTAAATTACATAGGAAAAATATACAGTAGTATCTGAGAGAATATAACATTAATGGTTATTTTTTCATCTATATCAGCAAAAAAAATCAAATAAAGGTAGCAGGATTGCATCTTAAATTAAATAGTTTTAAATTTCTCCAAAGGTCAGTGTTAATTAATTAAAGATCAATGCAGTGGTTGAATCTTTAATCTAACAATTTTTATAGAGTAGTGAGATTTTACAGAGCATCTAGTCAAAGTCAATAATATTAAATTAGCTATTTCTGTTGATTCTTGAGAGATATACAACATTTTAGCATGACAAATAAATTTCTTGATTGGGATAATAAATGGCATATGAATTTCAATAGAAGAGCACTCCAACCCTCATCTATATATATATATATATATATATATATATATATATATATATATATATATATATATATATATATATATATATATATATATATATATATATATATATATATATATATATATATATTAGCAATATTATAATGGGAAGGTGTTGATATTCGAATTCGTTTTGAAAAGTGATTTACGTTTGATATCGTAGCAAAGTTTTAGTTTCATTTACGCAATTTTAAACATTTTACTCGAAATATTAATTTTTTTTTATCCTGTTAAGTATTAGCAAGCTGCAGACACCCAAATGTCTTTAAATTGTGATTGTAGAGCCCACTTACCTTTGAGTAAACTGTAAACAATCCACTACGAAAACCTGAAAACTTCAATGATTGCTTTATCAAGTGTTTTTTAATCATTTTAACAGTCTTTAACTCTTCAAATTAACATTCAAAGTTTGATTAATTAATTTATCACAAACACAAAGAATATTTTTATGTTATAAACCCACTTCAACATTACCCCTTTGCACAAATATTGAGCTTTAGTGGTTGACTTTGAATTGACTCTTCGCCTCTCTATCGGAGTGTCAACCACAGTGCAAAACTTCAAAATAGCTACAGTGTAAATTCCAAGAAAAATCAAGATGATATAAACGATTTTATAAAGAATGTATGAGCAAATAAAATTAGAACGTTAGAACATTTTTAAAACTCCATACAAATCTTTTAAGTTATGCATCGCAGTTAAAGTCTATGGCATCGCATATAGTGCAATCCATTTACACAGAAGAACATTAGGAAATGTTGATCACAATAAATTTTCGGTTAGTTTGTTATTGGAAAATATGAAATAATATAAAGGGAAAGTAGCTGCATTACTGTAAGTGCTTTACGCTTAATATTTAACAGATCTGTTACTTATTATGAACTACTTAAATATATAAAAGTAGCATATGTTATATTCATTGGCTTAGCTGAAAATGTGTAGAGCCAAGTGCTAGATTATTTAAAATCAGAAAATGAAGACAATTTGGAACAAAAATAAATACAAACATTAATTAAGGATTAAAGTTATTTTATTTATTACTTTTTAATTAAAATATAATATTGTCCTTGTTTCTGTTTCCTCAAAAATGTATGTTTTTATGTGATAATAAAATTGTTTACACTTCCGAAATGTGATATAATGTGTTAAAATTATTCAAAATATTAAAATCATTTATTTAAAGAATTAATATTCATAAAATGCTGAATTACCGTAACGGTAGATTAGAGCATGCGCAAAGGAAACGAATTATAGTCATTTAATTAGTCAGATCAACTGTTTGTTAATTAACCTGTTCATGAATAGATGTGAGAACAATTTAGTCACTTCTAATTCCAGAATATATTTTTGTTAAGAATATTACTTTGCTAAATAATTGCAAAACAAAGTAGGATCGTCAATTATAAAACTACTAAGGTAGCTTACGACTGTCAAATTATTAATTGAAATTCTTCTTCTCAGTTATTATCCAGCAAAAAAGTTCCTGCGTACCTCTTACATTAAAACTTCCTTAGGTTACGTTCTAAGGGTGTACTTGATGTAGTTTTGGGTGAGGATATTTATCGTGGTCTCCCCGCAATATCTTCCATGCGGTATATATATATATATATATATATATATATATATATATATATATATATATATATATATATATATATATATATATATATATATATATATATATATATATATATATAATAACTGCCTTGTTTCATCTCCAAGGATTTCTTTTTATACTCGCACAAGAATCTCTTTCGGGGACCCCCAGCATCGCGGGGTACGCGGGGACCTTATCACAAGTAAAGAGAGCTTCAAATTTAATAATAATTCATAATTATAAAAATCTTAATCAATAAAATTATTAGTACCAATGTTCTTGTCCCGATTTTACTCAATAAATAAATCACGTCGCAAAATCAGAAAGCTTGATGAGGCATGTACTACCAAAGTAAATTTTAATCAGTTTTAAAGTCAAAACGTATCTTTCAGACTTGGCTACAGTGACAGTATAGTACAAGTAAAATGCAAATTGTGCATGCATTTGGAAACAAAGACACTGGAAATAAGTTTTCAAGTTCGCCAAAACTTGAAATTTCCTTAATTTCTAAATCCATACTTTCTCGAAAAGATAGCAATTGGCGAAGAAATGAATCAAAACTATCTTCAGAATAACTTTGAACTAAGAGAATGATATTTTCACATTGTTTCATTCCAGGAAATATTTAGAAATTTAAGGATGTTAGAACACAGAGTGTCCACGAAATATGTTACAACAAGAAATATGCTTTAAACGGAGATTTAATTGTTTTAAAATATAATAATAGGAGAATAATGAGAAAACAATTTTAAAATTAGATTTAGAATCTATTATTCATTCTTCTGTTCAAACTTTTTCAAAATTTTGTTTCTTTATTCTTATTCCTTTTGATGCATATTTGTTTCCGCTTCCAAACTTTATGCCATTTTAATATCTTTTTAAATAAGTCACTTTTACTTAAAAATTCTGACATATTTTTAGAACAATTTCTAGTTTATGTAATTTCTATTTCTGAATATTGTAACTGTCACAAATAATTAGCTTTGTATTTAAAAATTATTTTAAGAAAAAAGTGGAATATCTTCTCAAAAAGTTGTAAAAGTTTTACTAACAAGTTTGTTTAATCAAATTAAAAAATATTTTTTAGCAATATTACTTTGGAAAAAGCATTCATAGTCAACATTTCTGTACTTGTCAGCTAGTTAACAATTGATTATTTCTGAATGCCCCATAAAAAAAAAAAAAAAACATTGTAAGAGCCTGGCATTGTAGATGCTTCGGAACCTAACGTAAATGCTCTGTCTTTTACGTACTTAATTGAACAATTTAGATAAACCATAAGCCTCTATCTCTGACTTCCAACTTCGATAAGATCTGCAACTGGTTCTTTAGCCTTTCTTCTGTTTTCTTCAACTGGATAAATCAATAAACTCTACTATGGTTCCATGCTCTTCTTTCAAGGAATGATCAATATATAAAGGAGTATCGATATTTCGATATTCAATGAAAAATATGCATAGACTTTAAAATATATAATTGCATATGTACCGTGATACCATTAGCTAAACGATATTAATACATAGCCTTTAATATATATATATATATATATATATATATATATATATATATATATATATATATATATATATATATATATATATATATATATATATAAATATATATATAACATATATATAATATTGGTTAAAAGTATCATCGATATGTTCTGATACATTATATAAAAATAAAATATCATTATAAAATATATCGATATTCTTTGAACTTTCTTACCCCTTAAGAACAAAGCAAAACAAAATAAAAATCTTCACTGAGTTTTTAAAATTTTTAAAAATTTTTCCAATGTACAGTTGTACACAGCATGCATTTGTAAAGTGAATCTTTTTTTATTAAAGGTTAGTTACTGAATGTAGACTGATTTAAGATTGTATTTTAAAAACTAACATTCCTACATTTCACCTAATTCACCTTTGAATTCTCCATCACTTGGTGCTGTAGCTTGCTGGTGGGCTCAAATATATTCTTGCCAGTGTAGGGAGGTCATTCTTTGCCTTCCAGAAGAAGGCAGTAGAGTCATCTTTGATATTATTTTTTTCTTTTTATTTTATACAAAATCTGTAATTTTCTGAAAAAATGCATATAATCATTAATTTAAGTGAATGTTGGACTTTGTACTTATAATTAAATCAATCTCAGTTAAAGTTTTATTACTACATTTTATTTATGAGAAATTGATTTTTGTATTGATATTTATTCTTGTATTGAGTTATCAAATGTCCAAATACTGAATGGACATAAAAATCAGCAAAACATAGGGCCTATTTTAAAAGGACTAAATTAATATTTGATAATTTTTAAGAAGAACTATGAATATATTTTCTACTCCGTCTAACTATATAGTGGATTTTGTAAAAATAAAAAAACAAAAATACTTAAATTAAAAAAATAAAAAAGATTTATATGATTATAATTTATTTTTGTAATATGGTATCACATTTTTCTATATTTTTGTATGCAGCTAATTTATATTGTCCTATTCAAAGGTGTATTATCCTTTCTCACTATCTTTTTACAAGGTTGTTAAATGGAATTCAAGACTATATATATATATATATATATATATATATATATATATATATATATATATATATATATATATATATATATATATATATATATATATATATATATATATATATATATATATAGGGACCAACTGGGGCTGGAATTTTGTTGGGGCAAGGGCTGGAGCTCTGGCCAGGGTTGTTTAAAATTTGTAAAGAGGTCAAAAGTACTGAAATTTTAGGTTTAGAAAATTAGATTTAATTATAAGGAATGAGTGCAATAATTAACATTTACTTAAATTAATGATTATGTATTTTTCAAAAAAAAATTCAGAAAATTACAGATTTTATATAATAAAAGTTTGAAGAAAATTAAAAAAAATTTTTTTTTCCTGATTCATAATAGTTACTCAACAGGTTTACTTAGGTAAGACCGAAAGTTAAAGTTTGAAAAAATGGAAGATAAAATTATCAATATAACCTGTATTTATACATATTTATTTTATTGCTATGTATCAAATTTGTATCATTTAGCTATATTATTTCAAAATTTTGTTCATACTTTGTCACTATGACTAAAAGATCAGTTTCAGCAATATAGGAGTACTTGACAATGTTTCAGGATAGGCTCGAAATAGATAAATGTAACATCTGCAGTCAGGAAATTAGAAGAAGATCTTTGTGTGTCACAGGAAAAAAATTTTTAACCAAATATTTATGAGAGCATCTAAAATCAAAACACAAATATGAACAATCACTAGTGGAAGAGGAGCTGCCAAAAAAAAAGAAAATATTGAAAAAACAAGAAAAAAAATCTTAATTTTCTTATTTTATTTGAATTAATTCATCATTAAAAAGTATAATTTACAATTTTAACCCCAGCTGGTAAACCTCAGTTTTCCCAGATTATTGGCTGGGGTTGGTTGGGACTGGGGTTCCGGTTGGTCCACATATATAGGCCTAAAAAATTGGTATTACATGATATAACTATAGGTACTATCGTTTTGAGAAATATGAACCTTTCTGAATATTTTTATATAAAAAAGTATATGGAAATATGAAAATTAATATTTCAAAGTTTTTTTTTTAAACTTGTGTGTGAAGAAAATTGAAACTGGGTAAAACTAACTACTTGCATGGTGTAAAACTAACCAATTATTATTTAAAAATGGCCATTCCTTAGTGCTTTATATTATAAATGGATAAAAATAGTATTAAATAGATTATTTAGAAATAATTTGAAAAAAAAAAAGTGTTTGAGCATGTGGTAGCAAAATTTATACAAATTTTATGCAAATTTTTCAGCATATTTCCTTCATCAAAATGACTTGATAAATGACTTGTAGATAGTTAAATCATTGAATTTATTTTGTTATACTTTGTTTTCATGGCTACCCAAAAAAAGTCAGATTGCTACTAATATCCTATAATCATGAAACCTCAAATTTTTTTTGGTAAAAAATATTTTTGCGCATAACTTCTTTTTTTTACCCCTGATAAATTCATGAAAATTTCGGAGGTTGTATAGTTGGGTGAGATACACATTTTTTATTTAGAAAAATTTTTTGTATACCCAATAATTTTGACACTGCACAATAATTTTTAAAATTTTTTATACTGTGCACAGCACCAAAATGGCTAGGTATACAAAAAATTGTTTCAAATAAGAAATGAACTATACAATCTCAGAAAATTTCATGAACTCATCATGGGTAGAAAAAAAGTTATGCCCAAAAATATAATAAAAATTTTGTTTAATGAAATATCAAATTTTTTTAGTAAAAAATAGTAATTTTGGGCATAACTTTTTTTCTACAAATAAGTTCATGAAATTTTCAGAGGTTGTATAGTTGGGTGAGGTCCCCCCTTTTTTTTTTATTTAGAACAATTTTTTATATACTCAACGATTTTGAAACTATGCATGGGAATTTTTAAAAAAAAATTTTGTGTGCACATCACCAAAATGGTTAGGTATACACAATTTTTTTCTAAATAAAAAATGTGTAACTGTTCAATCTCTGAAAATAAAATTTACTTTTTTTTTTACATGTTCAACGATTTTGTTGCTGTGCATGGGGAAAAATTATTGGTTTTTCCTATGTAAAGCTACAAAATGATTGAGTATACAAAATCTTTCTAAAAAAAAATCTCTCTCATCCAACTGTATAACCTCCGTGAAAAAATTTTTATACTCAATTTTTGTGCTGTTCATGGGATAAATTTCAAAAATTTTCTTGTGCACAGTAACAAAAAGGTTGGATACAATAAAAAAAAAAAAACCTTGCAGAGGTTGTAAAGTTAGGCAAGATATGCATTTTTTATTTAGAATTTTTTTTTTGTATATCCAACCATTTTGATGCTGTGCACAGGAAAATTTTAAAAAAATTTCCTGTGCACAGAATCAAATTTGTGGGGTATACTTTATAACCCCTGAAAATTTCATGTAGATCAGTAAAATAGTAAAAAAGTTACAGCAAATTTTTTCTGGTTAGTTTTACCTTGCTTTTGAACAACATTAATATTTTCTAAATGGTTAAGAAAATTTACATTATTTTAAATGCAAACATTTATCTTTCATGTTCTTCAAATCTTTTAAGTTCAATGGCTACATACTCAATTTATTTTTTGGGGGGAAATTTTTTTGTTATTGTCATTAAATTACTATTATACAAAACATTGAAATATGAAGATTATCTACCAAAAAAAAAAAAAAAATTTCCAAAATCGAGAATATAAAAAGTTTCTTTAAAAAAAAAATTTGATTAAAATTTACTTTTGTGGGTGGTTATTTTTACCCTGTGTGGTTAGTTTTACCCGTTTAGTATATATATATATATATATATATATATATATATATATATATATATATATATATATATATATATATATATATATATATATATATATATATATATATATATATATATATATATATATTTTTTATTTTTATTTTTTTATATCTCCGGTGGGCAAAGGCAAGAGGCTTACCAAATTCCACAGGAGTTGGAAAAGCTCTATTCCAGTCGATGGTGGCTGACATGTCCAGATACACGTCGTTTGAAAGTATGCAAGTCAAAGGAAGTTGGGAAAATTGATGAAGGGAGGGTGTTCCAGACTTATATTAGGTGCCTAAAGAGTCTTAAACCTTTTATAAAAGCAGCTGGTTAAGTTTTTTATTATTAAGGATTTTATGGATTTCAAAATTTGTAGACAGTTTAAAAAAAATTAAAAATCAAAAAGACCACATAAAACCCCCCAAAACAAACTTCACTGGCCAATTTTTTTTTTATAAACATTTTATCACAACACTGCAGAGTGTCAACATATTCCTTCTCTTTTAAGTAGCATTTCTCAAGGTTCTACCTAATATAATACTATTTTCTTTACATTAATAACCTTTTTAACTTATCTTACTCTGTTCTTTCGGGTGTCTATGACTCAACACACTATTCATCTTCACATTTAAATCTTCATTTTTCTTCTAGAGCTGCTGCTTTTATTAATCTTTTCAAATTCTCTTTTGGTGAAATGAATTTCTCAGTTGGGTTGCTTCAGCCTTGTTAAATTTAACTCCTTTAAACTTAACATTGACAAATCTTCACAATAATAATTCCTAACTTTTATATCTTTTTGATGATTTTTCTATTTCTCTGAAAATTTAAACATCCTTAGCATTTAACATAAAAAAATATATCTTGGAACTTCATATCAAAATTGTCTCAAAAATTTGAGAAATCTGTTTGGACTACAGGATTATTTTCCCCTTCTCAGTTACTCGAACTAGGGGTCTCATTTGCCTTTCTATGGAGTATCGTTCTCATATATATGGTTAGAGACTCCAATTCCATTAGACCTTTCAATAGAATTAAGTCAAAGCAAAAATACTTAAAATTTGTTCTGTACTTTCAAATTCACTTGACAGTTTAGTATTACAAGGCATTGCTGGTGCTGTCTCTATTATATAGGTATTAACTACAGTGGCAAGGGCTTGAGAGAATTGACTATTCTTATATCACCTTTGTGATAACCTCAATGCTCAATAGGTGCAGTGTCTTCACATGAATTTTGTGTTTGCATTAGTGACTTCAGACTTATTGGTTGTGGTCTGTGGGGCATCCTTCTTTCTCTTTCTGGCCAGCTTTGTTCTGAATTCTCTTCTATCTTATGCATTTCCTTCTGAATTTAATCTATCTCACTTCAAAGTTTGTGCCCATACTTATATGTGAAGTTAATATTATGGTGGTACTGAGTGGGTTTTTATCAACGTTTTGAATTTCTCCTTAAAATTGTTTGAGGTACCAATAAAATTTGGTGAAGTCAAAATCATGTGCCGAAAATAAGTGGATGTTTCGTAAAAGAAAGGTTTTTGCTATATTTAAATATTATCAGGATGCATGTTGAAAACCTAAGTAATCATGCACCCTACCCATGGTTTATATGTAACAATTCAGAAGTTCATTTAAATTTAAACTTTGCTAAAGGCAATATATTCTAAAAATAGAAATTTTTCAGTATTTCTCATAAGACACATTTTTCATGACATACTGCATGAACCACAAAACAACATTGTTAAAGAGAAAAATTTATGAAGTAAAAGTTTAGTAAAAGAAAAAAATGCAGAATTAAATTTGGGAAATAACTTTTTATGGTTGCCTGAAATCTTTACTACTACTACTACTACTTTTAAATTTAGCAAAATTAAAGATTTACTTTGCTTTAATCCAATTAGAACTTTCAGTATATTAATGATTCATTTATTAAATTTGTTATGAAAGATAAGTTATAAATTCTTTGTCCTCAAATTATTAGTCTTTAGGCTAAAGGAGGATTTTTAATAGAAGGGACCCATAAAGAAAATTTTATTAATAAAATAATTGTGAAGATTTCAACTTAAAAAAAAGATGATTTATTAATGGCAGTGTTAAAATAGATAAATAACTAGAATAACTCAAAAACAAACTATGGTTATGAAATCTTTCAAGGGTTTTTTAGAATAACTCAAACAACTTTATTTATGGATGAATTCTTCATTTTTTTTTTTTTAAAGTAGTTATTAGTGTCAAGTCTGCACTTTGGGGTAATTAAATATTCTCAAGATTTAAATTTACTTGAATTACTTTTGTTAATTTTTTTTTCAATTAGTTTCACTTAAAACTAGTATTTAAACTTAAAATTTATAATGTATATTTGTGTTGGCCAACATTGATTAACAGCTATTATTATCAGAAAGATGTGTACCCATTATACATTCCAAAATCAGCTTGAAGAATGCAGAGCCAGAATTGAGCCAATGAAGGGAATTATCAAATATAGATCAGGATTTATTAATATTCAGTAATGAAATAGCAAAACCTTTTTCAAGTTATAAAATGTAAAAAATGTTAATTGAAAAATATTTATGCTGGTTTTTCCTTAATGAATTTGGAGTTCAACTTTCTCATTTGTTGTATAGACTTGAATTAGGATTTTGAGATAAATACTCAATCTTGTTAAAAAAAAATTTGATTTCAATTTTAAAAAATAAAATTTTTTTTTTTTTTCAGAGTAAACAGGATAGTACCAAGAAAGGTGATTCAATTTTGAATATTTCTCTCTTTTATCTTATGCAGTTTGAGAGTATTAGTATCACTCAGGGTTATTATTCCATAAGAATATAAATTAACTTTTATAAGCCTTATTTTTGTCATCAATTCCTTTGTTTATCACAGAATGTCAAGAAAAAATTCATCAATTACAGTCGTGTTAGTTGAAATTTTTCTTTCTAGATCTTCAATGAAAGTTACTATTCACTTTTTCAAGAACTTTTCTGTTCAACTAGGATTTTTTTAATTGGCTTTGAAAATAAGTAAATAACTTTATGTTTTGCCATTATCATCACAGAAGATAAAGTACAACACTTTAAATTGTGCATATTAGTTTCTAAAGAGTCAAATTTGATTTTCAGTTCACAAGTTAAGTGTTTCTTTTATATTGATTACATTATGCAACATATCATTAGCATTAGAACATGATTCATTACCTTTGTTAAACATTTCGATGACCCTTTATATAGATTTCGATGACCCTTTATATAGATAGGGTTGTTCTTAGTGATTTCTGTAGAGAAACTCTGAAATGGGAAGGTTGGTTTCATTGAGTGTTTTAGTTTTCTCAAGTGGTTGAAGGATTTCAATAAAATTTGAAATTGAAATCCAGCCATCGTATGTGTATTTTCATTTACTCTTGGGACTGAATTTGCATACAAAATTAAACTTTCCTATTTAATGTGTTATTTCATTAGTAGTTACTGATCTATATTGTGCATGTATTGTGGATTACTTCAAGTTTGATTGTTGAATCTTTTCATGTAGTTTCATAGATCATATTTCATAGCTACAGACCAATTAAAATGATTAGCAGTAATTTAACTCTTTAAAAATATTTGTTACAGACTTCTGTTTTTATTTCATACTTTATAACATATGAATAGTTCAATACGGTACTACATTAAAAGGGAAATTTTATTTGAATACAAGGTAGACATCAGCACCAAATGAGGATGCAATCTAAATTTCTTTGCATGCACCACAAATGCATATGCAGATATCTGTGACATTTTATATATATATATATATATATATATATATATATATATATATATATATATATATATATATATATATATATATATATATATATATATATATATATATATATATATATTATTTAAAGGTTTTTGTGTTTTCATTATGGTTGATGAACAAGAGATGGAAAGTGATGATGAGTATGAAGAGAAGGAAATTTTGGTATTGGTTGATTTGAAAGGCATCATAGACTCTGATTTTTTAAGTCAAACTCCTTTTGAAAGATTTAAAATAATAGGACTTGAAACTGATAATCCAGTTTTGCAGCTTAATAATTATCATTTCACAGGCGAATATGATGAAACACTTGGTACAGCTCTGCTTTTTCAGGAAGATGATGAAAGTGAAGAATCTGATACAGTTTTTAGTAATACACCGGTTAAAAGTTTAAAGTTTGCTTATAGGACTTCAAAGTTATTAAATATGAGGAGAGTTTTTATTACTGAAACAAAGGAAGACCAAATAAATCACACTGAAGAATTAGATTCACCTTCTGATTCTACTGTGGACATGGAAGATACTGCTGTGAATGTGGAAGAAACTAATGTAGCACCTGAATGCACCTGATTATTCATTGTTAAAGTAGAAAAAGTTATGGAATTAAAAATTTTATATGATATGTGCAATGTGACAAATGTTATTTGACCATATAATGTTTTATAATAGTTAGTAGTAATTATATTGGCTCTATGAAATTATCATTTAGGGGAAATATGATGATAAAAAAACTGTGGAAATACATAGGAGCAAGATTATTATTAAAGCTACAAAAGGTTCTTTTGAAGCTTGCTTCTTTTCAGAACTGTGAAATCTTAAATGTTTTTTGAAACTTAAAATTTTTTAACTCCACAATTTTGGTTTTCCAGTTTTCAAAACTGTAAATTTGTTCATTTTAAAAGTATATGACCTTTTTTTTTTTTGAGAAATATATATATTTACTAGTTTGAAATTCCCTTGATATATACTTAAAAATTTAAAATATATGTTTTTACTTTGGTATGACCAGTAATTGTACAAGAGTTATCTAATTTTATAGTTAAAAAGATACCCATCAATATTGTTATTATATTGCATTTATTCTTCAACTGAATAAAGTTTATTTTAGTACTAGTTGTTATTGTGCCCATTATCAGATTGTAATCATAAGGATTTAAAATGACATTAGATATTAGGAACATGGCTACACTGCAGACATGGAGTCATGGGGCATAAAATTCTAGGTGGTGCTGGAGTTAAAAAAAAAAAATCTTTTTTGAGTGGAGCTGGAGACAGTCAATTTTAAAATGGCGGACTGGAACCAGGTGTTTTAAAATAATAGGGCCGAAATTGGAACTTACAAATATTTTACCAACTCTATAGCCATGATTAAAAAATGAAAGTCACAAGGGGTTACCCAAAACAGTCCCTATTCCCAGTCCTTGGTTCATTCATGCATTTTAAGATAAAATGAAGAATATCATATAAATAACTATTACAACTAAATTTAGTCATCAGCTTCCAATAAGCCAAATCCTGCCATTTTTTAAAACTACGAATAAATTTCCAATGCTCCAACCAAGATGGGAGTGTAAAATTAAGAGGTCAATTTACAAATCAAACCTTTCTTCCTTCAAACATTTATGTCTCCCTCATGTAGGAAGCTTCCTTGTCAAGGAGAGGGGTCACAAACATTTCTGTGACTGCAAAGGGCTTCCATCATTTTTTTGTATTTGCTTATTTATTGTCCCTTCTCGTTTTGTACTTTAATAGGTGATATTGTTGGTATTATAAATATCATCATTATTTTTGTATTTCAGATCTATCTTACTGCCACACACACATATAGTCTCTCTTCACTTTTCCCCACTATCTTTAGTTCCCCAGTTATTTTTCCTAATTCCTTTCTCCACATCCTGGTAGTTGTTGCGCATGTGCGGATCTTGACCTCTTTTCCCCATGGGTGAGGGTACAGACGAAAAACTGGTCATTTCCTCTTTTTATAGATGACGTGAACGCCTGCAAACGACTCATTCAAATCATCTCCGAAGGAAAATGTTCTTACCTAAGGTGTTTTCTTCACGTAGAAAGAGGCTTGATACTAGTTTTAATCTCCAGATTCTCCTTCAGCAAAGATCTAAGGATCTCTTCCTTAATGCAAAAAACATTTTGAATTGAGTCCAGAACTCGGGCATAAGACTTTGGGATCTGGTTAATGGTTATACATGGTACATCCGTAGTCCAATCTTGATTATTATTATCTTGGTTTAGTCTTGTTCACATCCCAGGTGGTAGAGATGAAATGATGTAGTGAATGATGGGAACTTATTTTCAGGTGGTGGATATAAGGAAGACACACAATCGTCCAAAACCATACAGGTCTTAAAACTTAATCTGTAGTTTGAGACATGGAGAACCAACGATGTGGTTTTAAGGTTAGCCACTCCGTCTATTCCTCTTTTGGGAGCTTTTTTGGTAGAGAGAACAGAATGACCTGCTCATCCCACCAAGCAGTAAACCTACCAATCTCTATAGTCGGTTTCAGGTGGGGTATTATTTTAGAAAGCTGGTGGCTTTAGAGATGTATACCGTAAGATCAGTCGCAATCAATAATGGTAGATAAAATGTTTACTATTTTTAACTGGGAAATAACTGGATATTCCTTTCCTAGACAGCGATGAATAAAGGATTTAGTTTGACTTCATTGAACTGAAGAAGAATCGGTAACCGACAATACCCAATGTGAAGTAAGATTCTGTGAAAAGTAAACAGACTGAACATAGATAAGAGTGGATATGATAGGTTAAATATAAATAAATAGCTTTAGTACATTAAAACTTCTCTGAAAATTTTACTTTGTTTTACCATTTTTTTTACTGTTTTATTTTAATTCCAGGTGTTTTTTTAACTTATAATTAGCAAAATTTATATAATCCCTTACTTGCCTTAAAAAAAAAGGATGTAAATAATTGTATAAAGAAAAGGATATAAATAATTATAAATTATATAATTAACAAGATTTTATTCTGATTAGTTCTCAAATTTACAATATTGCATTGAATAACGTGTAAAATTAAATATTTTTTTTCTTTTATTTTTTTTTTAATTTATTATTTATATTATTTAAAAATAATATAATATAATATATTATAGAAAATATTATTATCTTTAAAATATTATAACTATATATATATATATATATATATATATATATATATATATATATATATATATATATATATATATATATATATATATATATATATATATATATATATATATATATATATATATATATATATATATATATATATATATATATATATATATATATATATATATAACACGCTGAAATGATATTTCCTCATACTAAAGAAATTTGGTTACCTATTTGTCTCGGTATAGAATCAAAAAACAAAAATACTAATTGGAAATGAAACGATATTAAAGAGTAATAAGTATGGTAGGCTCTTTGAAATATATATGAAGCACTAAAAATATAAAACATGAAAATTATTAAAACTATAATTATTTATTTCAATAGTTAGCATTCCTGTTAGTTTTTTTTAGAAATAAAAAAAAGTATGAAATGCAAATAAGGAGAAAATATATATCTTTTTTATTTATAAACGTTATTGTCCACATCATTCAGCCTCATGAAGTGAACAGTAAAGTTTAAGAATTAAAATTTCTCCATTGTTTTTATAACTGCGAAATCCCCATCACGGACATACTCTTAAAGAACTAGTGGTAAGTAGATATAAAGAGTTAAGTTTATATGTCTCTAACTCGGAGAGACTTGAGAGCAAACAAAGGAATAAGTAGAAAGTCCAGTATCCAAACTAAGTTTTTCAAGTTACAGATAAAATGACCAAGTTTCCATGTCTGACAAAAGAGGGTATGAAAGGCACTGTAAAGGAGTAAAAAAAAAAAAGTAATTAAACAAAGGAAGAGTTTTATTAATAAAATCTGCAGTTTCAATACCAGGTTCTAAGAAACGAGAAGTCGACAATCTTGCAGAATCTCAATTTGAAGATTAACTACTGCAAAAATTTGCAAAACTCCTTGATCAACTAGGAAGATTATGAAAAAATTTTTTTTATTATTATTATTAAAAAGACAAATAAACTGACCTTTGAAAACAGAAAAATTCTAAAAACAACAGTGTTACAATACCAAAGTATTATTGATATGATCTATAGTAAAAGGTTTTGTCATATTACAGAGAAGGGACAAGCATTTTTAGAAAGAAAGAAAAAAAAAAAAAAAAAAAAAAAAAAAAAAAAAAAAAAAAAAAAAATTTTTTTTAGATGTCTAGAAAGATCAGGAATGAAAATACAAAAAATAAATTTATTAGTATTTGTAAATCATGATGAAAAAAACCCAAAGCACACCAAAATCTATATGAATACAGTAATGTGTAGAGCTTAATGAAAAACATTGTCCATTCTTTAAGACTCATTAATTAAGAACGAATTCTATATTCCAAAATACTTTCTTACCTCATCTTTCAACAAAAGTCCCATAATTTGGTCAAAATTAAACAGTTAAACGTTCAGCTTTTGGACAAGTCTGATCTGATGAAAAAAAAGCAGGTTTCCAACACATTTTTCAGTAATCGAATGTCATATTGAGTGTGATACGACTATCAAAATAAAGGACAGGAAATCTGATGACTTCAAGGGAGAGAAAATTAATTTCTTTACACACTTACTCGAAAAAATTTGAAAACCGCTAAAAAACTTTTTTTTTATATATAAATTAAAGAAATTTTCATTTATACATTTTATTTATAATTTAATAATCTCCGTTTAAAGATAATTATGTGATAATTAGTATGTATCGACGTTAAGTAGGTTTTACGATAGTGTTACAATCAAGAGACACTCATGCTTTGTGGAGGAAGAGGAATAATACATTTTTGTTTGAATAAGAAGAGGTTTTGGTGATTATGAACGTGCCCTTCTGTGTAGTACTTTCTTTTGAAGCGTGCCCTATGTTAAGAAATTTTGTTTGGAGTGAAACA
>SEYY01000535.1:352721-360221 GCA_009176605.1 Armadillidium nasatum | reverse complement strand
TATATATACTAAAACCAATGAGAAAACATTCCCAAAAATGAAGAAGGAAGAATATATAATAGATTACCTTCGTCAGAAACTCTGAATGATCTTCCAGAGAAATTGTGTGTTCCAAAGTGGCTGCTAAAATGTCTCCCACAGGCTCCCGTGGGTGAACTCCGTTTTCAAAACGATTGTACATTCCTCTCCAAAACCTTTTATATATATATATATATATATATATATATATATATATATATATATATATATATATATATATATATATATATATATATATATATATATATATATATATATATATATATATATATATAAAATAATAATAATAATCATTATGAGATTTATAACTTGGGAATCTTAATTTGATAAAGAGTTAAAGCACTTAAAGCTTGGAATATACTTATTCTCAGTGATTACGTCTCGGGAATCAAAACTTCCCATCCTCAAAGCTATGAAAAACTATAATATGAGTATTTTATAAATATAATTACAAATTACCTGAAGTTTATAAACAAATTACTCACTTTCGCAAAATACTCCCTCTTAGTTTTTTTTCCATCATTTGCAATAATGACCCAAGAAATTTCCCAAAATAAGGCCCTAAGAATTATAACAAGCCGCCCTCCTAATTACACCCCCATTAATCAACTTCTAACGAAAAAAAAAAAAATAATTCTCCATAAAAGACCTCTTAGACATGATCGTATATCAATTAAACAAAAAATCTCTTTCCATTCACCACCAACTACACCAGACACCCAACCAATCTCAGACTAAAAATAAAAAAAAAATCTCACCAGCTTCTTACTCTTCAAACACTTACCCTCCCCACCTCTAAACATCCCCATTATTAAACCTATATTCGTACACAGATTACCCAAATGGTAATCTTCGCATACCCAAACACTACCGTACTCCAAGTACTCCCACCAGAAGTCTTTCCTATTTGGATCGAAAAACTTGTCATCATCTTTCCCCTCAAGAATACTGGTTCAGAATAAATAAAACACTCTCCACCCACTGCCAAAGATGCAAAGCTCCAACTCCGGACGACACAAGACAGCTAATACTTAATTTCTCCACCCTGAATAACGCTAGAAGCATACATTCTACCTATTCCTTGGAAGTTCTTTGGATTAAGCCCACTCTGGTAACAAAATTCCTTGGGGGACACTTGCCTTTCAAAAGAGGGAGGTGGGAGGCGCAAAGTGTGTGTGTGTGTGTGTGTGTGTGTATATATATATATATATATATATATATATATATATATATATATATATATATATATATATATATATATATATATATATATATATATATATATATATATATATATATATATATATATATATATATATATATATATATATATATATATATATATATATATATAATTACTTAATATTTTGAGGTAGAAGCGTTGGTTTCATAAAATCTGGTGTTGAATCTTTTCTGTAAAGTGCATTTCGGTATTCTGCTTCGTGGACTTTAACAAAACCCCAAAAGGAATAAGTCCTATCTGATAATCTGTAATAATAATAATAATAATAATAATAATAATTTTTCTGAGTGCTTGTACAGGTACCGTTACTGAACACTGGGAAGTGGCAATACCAGGATATAAGTCCAACACAGGGAACGTTACCTAAATAATAATCGCCAACGTAGTCATGCTAGATTTTATACAGTACCGTAGGTTGGAGTTCCGTAGGAAGGCAAAAGTAAGGTTAAATCGAAATGAATAATAATAATAATAATAATAATAATAATAATAATAAACTAAGTTTTATCCTTCCATATAGTATATTTGCAACCAGTTCGTAACTCTTAACCATTTTTAAGTCTCATATTCAAAATGGATTTATGGTAAAGTCTTAGTAACAAACTTTGTTTATCATAGTCTTTATTTAGTTACCGTAGCAAGTGTTTAGTTACTAGTTTTTCCTGGTTCTACATATAATACCATTCTAGAACCTTAATATCCTCATTTGAATACAGGTTTATATACCAGAGTAGAAACCATTTTATGGCAAGTTTATAGGCAATTTAATTGAACTTTTAATTCTTTTTTTTTTTTTCTTAAAAAAACACACCTATATATATATATAATATATATATATATATATATATATATATATATATATATATATATATATATATATATATATATATATATATATATATATATATAAACTGTTAATACCTCAAATCGATTCTATCTTTCTGACAATTTCCGATAAAAGTTCCAAATTGTGCTGAATAGACATGATCATGAAGAACCAACAGAAATCTTTCGTTGAACTCGAATGCACAAGGCAAAATCTGCATCAATTGCCATACACAATCTGATATATATATATATATATATATATATATATATATATATATATATATATATATATATATATATATATATATATATATATATATATATATATATATATATATATATATATATAGAGGGTGTCCCTAAAGTCTGGACACATAGGGAATAAGGAAACGTTTCCAGATATGATATTTACTAACAATATTTTAATCAGTTGGAATATTTAATAACGTCTTCAATTGGATTTCCATCATTTGCGATGCCCATGTTGATGCGCTTTGTAAAATTCACGTGAACCCGATGTAATAAATCCACATTGGCATCTATTTGAGCACACTCACTCACTATGCGTTCAATCAAGTGTGTTTTATACGTGATTTTCATTGAGTACACTTTCTCCTTTAGAATACCCCAGAAAAAAAAGTCAAGGGGGGCTAAGGTCAGGTGATCGAAGAGACCACTCCACACTATCATGTCTTCCAATCCCTTACGACCTTGGCGAAATGGGCAGGGGCGCCATCCTGTTGGATCTAACCAGGAAGTCCTTCACCTAAACCTTCAAAATGAGGCATTAACTGATCTCTCAATATGGCTAGATAGGTTCACCAGTTACATATTCATCGAAGAAGAATGGTGACAAAACATGAATTTTTTTTTAAACCATACCATACTTTTTTGCATAATCAACAAAATGCGAATGCTTTGCGAGAGGTATCGAACATTTTGTCTGTTGACCTCACCATTCACATAATACAAAGCTTCATCTTTGAAGATGAAGTCTTTGGTGAAACGACTGTTTTCATTCAATTTATTGAAATGAAATTCACACATCTCAAGCGTCTATCTGAGTCATCCTCTGTTAAATGATGCAGAATTTGTAACTTGTACGGATGAAATTTTCTCTCTTTTAAGATACGACTGATGGTTGTTTTGAGAACATCCAGCTTCATGGATGTCCTTTGAAGTGATTTTTTGAAAGTGTATAAGTCAGAGGAAGTTGGGAAAACAGATAAAGGGAGTGTGTTCCAGACTTTACCAGCAGAGTAAATGTAAGACTGAGCATAGCGGTTAAGTCTGGGGTCAGAGAGTTGAACAAAGAAAGGATGAGAATAGGAACCGACCGGGGCCCCGGCCCCGGCCCCGGCCCCGGCCAACCCCGGCCATTTTTACTGACCCCGGCCCCGGCCCCGGCCCCGGCCCCGGCTAAAAATCAGGGAAAACCGGGGTTGCCGGCCGGGGTTAAAATGGCAAATTATACAAAAAAAAATTTTTTTTTTTTTATTTTCAGCCGATTCTGCTGAAACTTTCAGTGTATATAGATTTTTTACCGGTAAGAAAAGTCCCTTTCTAGCGTTTTTCCGAGTCTATTACGGTTAAAAAAAAATTTTTTTTTTTTTTTTGTGGAAATTTTACCCTTTTTCAATAGAATGGTGGTGCCAAACCACTTTTTAGAATGAGCTGAAAGTTGGACTATTTATTCAAAATTATATGGGCTACAAAAGCCTCTAATAGACTTTTGTTCCCAGAGTTATAGAAAAAATGTTATAAGCCAAAAACTGACCAACTATAGAAAAAAAAATTTTTTGAACTAAAAAAATCCACCTTTTCAGACAAAATCTTTTTTTTAAAAATACAACTATAACATTTCCTATTTTTGGTGTGTATAGAGGAGGGGTGGGGCTACAAATTCCTCTGTGTACTTTATTCGATGAGATTCGTTGGTTTTGAGATATAGCCTTCAAAAAGGTCCATTTTTGGCCAAATTTCAAAAATTCCCAAAGTTTGAGAGGCTATATCTCGCTTCAAACAAAGGGCATTTAAAAATGCACTAAATAAAAATTGTTGCCCTGTTCCTCTTCTAAACAATATTCACAAATAAAAAAAAAATAGTAGGTAGCATTTTTTTTTTTAAAATAATTTTTTCCTCCAGAAGGGTACGATTTTTGCAAAAAAAAAACTTTTTTCTAGACGTGATATCAAAAATCTATTCCCACCAATGCAAGAAATTGGGGCAAAGGTATTCAGTTAAATTTTCAGCTCATGTGGACCAGTGGTTTGACCCAGTTATTCATTTTTTTCAACTTTGGGTCCAAATAAGTTTCAAACCGTTATAGACTCAAAAAAATGCTCGAAATCAACTCAGAACTTCGTGAAAAAAATTCACATACTTTGAAAATTTCAGCTCAGTCAAAATAATAAAAAAATTCAAACAAAATATAAGAAAATTAAGATTTTTTTCTTTTCTGTTTCTTTTGACCGCTCCTTTTCTGCTAGTGAATGTTCATCTTTGTGTTTTGATTTTAGATACTCCAAAAAGATTTGGTTGAAATTTTTTTTACTTGTAGCACCCGGAGGTTCTCTTCTAATTTTCTGACTGCAGATGTTACATTTAGCTATTTCGAGCCTATCCTGAAACATTGTAAAGTATTCAAATACTGCAGAAGCTGATCTTTTAGCCATATTGACTGAAAGTATAAACAAAATAATAATTTTTAAATAATGCAGCTAAATGATACAAGTTTGATACATAGCAATAAAATAACAAGGATATGTATAAATTGATAAATGTTAAATAAATTGATAATATGTTTAATAAATTGATAATATGTTAAATAATATGTTAAATTGATAATTTTATATCTTACATTTTTCAAACTTTACCTTTGGGTCTTACCTAGGTAAACGTGTTAAATCACTATTATGAATTAGAATAATTTTTTTTTTAATTTTTGTACTTTTTTTAAACTTTAACTATATACAAACTGTAATTTTTTTGATTTTTTTTTTTAGAGAAAATGCATGTAATCATTAATTTAAGTGAATGTTGGCTATTCTACTCCTTCCTTACAATTAAATAAACCTTATATCTAATTTTCTTAACCTAAAATTTCAGTGCTTTTGACCTCTTTACAAATTTTAGGAAACCCCGGCCATAACCCCGGCCCCGGCCCCGGCCCCGGCCAAATTTGGGTGACCCCGGCCCCGGCCCCGGCCCCGGCCAAATTCCAGCCCCGGTCGGTTCCTAGATGAGAATGTGTAGAGAGTCGCGTCGCACGAGTTGTAATAGTGGTAGTATAGAGAGAGTGACCCAACAATTCGATATGCAGAGAGAGACTGGAGAGAATTAGTGAGAGCGGGAGAGTTGGAGAGACGAAAGGTCGTAGACATCACCTTTTCAAGGAGAGCTGTATGAGTGGAACCACCCCAGATGTGTGAGGCGTAATCCACACAGGGGCGAACAACGCCCCTATTCAGAGTAAGCAACTGGTGTGGCGTGAAGGAATCTGAAGGCGCATCAGAACACCCAACCTCTTAGAAGCTTGTTTAGAAAGAGAAATAATGTGATCTTTCCAAAAAAGAATCACTAAGATTAAGGATAGAAGAAGGTTTGAGTTGTGTGTTTTCGAAGAAGATATCATAGTTGTATAGAAGATTGTGTCGAGTAGAGAGATGGAGGAACTGAGTTTTTGAGGCATTGAAAACGACCATGTTTTCGCTGCCCAATTCAAAATATGAGAAAGATCAGAGGTTAGTTGCTCCAAGGCCTCCATTCTAGCTTCAATTAACTGCTGTTGAGAGGGGCGTCGTTCAGATTGAAAGGAGTAATGAAGGGTGGAATCATCAGCATGGAGTGGAGAGGTGATGAAGTAATTAAGAGGTCATTGATGAAAAGTAAAAAAAGTGTTGGTAATAGGACAGAACCCTGAGGAACACCACTATTAACAGATTTGAAGAATGAACGGTGGAAGTTCACATCTCACGGGCATTGCCCTATTCGAGGAGAGGAACTTTTCTAGGTAGTATATACCTAGGATTCCCAAGAGGAATTGAACCGGCGCCCTCAAGCACGTGAGTCAATCACCTACCGTTCGAGCCACGGTAGATGGCAAGGAAAAATACAACAGCTGTTATAGAACGACCGGAAAGGAAATTAGATAGTTGGAGATTTATAAAGTATTTATAATATAAAGTGGAATTTATTTACATAAAATGTATATAAAATACTGTATAAAATATTTATCAAGTATTTTAAATTGATTAAACTTATGCATTTTAAAATACATTTTCAAATACACGAATATTTAAAATTCTCATTTAAAAGCATTATATTTAAATACTGCTTATCTTATGTTAAAATAAAAAAAAAAAAAAAAAATATGTTGGAAAATTTAATTAAAATTAAAACACTAAAAACAATTATAAATGCATGAAGCTAGGCGCTTGACCGTCAACGTGCCTACGTCTCATGACGCAATTTGAGAAAAAAAATAAAAAAAAAAAAAAAAAAAAAAAACGTCGGAAAAAATATCGATGCTAATATTTGATGATGCGGTTCTTTGACGCTTTTAACCCCACATTTGTGTGACTTTTAATCAGGGTTTGCATAATAATCAAATTAAATAATACAGTTAATTTTTTAACATGATTTGTTTTTTTTGTTTTGTTTTTTAAAGAAGGTAACGTCACTGTCTTCATATTTTCAAGTTCAGAACTTGAAAAAAGAAAATGAATTAAAATTAATGTAAATTTAAGTATTTTATCGAGCTGGGGGAAAATTTAATCAACGTAGAACGATATTTTTTGCCAAATTATTGAAACCTGCAAAATTGTTTTACTTTTGCATGCTGGCTTTAAATATTTATTGTAAAAGGCGGGAGAGTTATATAAAAATTTATTAATTTTAAAATTTCAACAGAAATAATTTTTGTAATTTAATTTTTATTTATTTATTTATTATTTTTTTGTAAGCTGTACGAGTAAGACCGTAACGCATCAACCCTTTTTAATCACAAATTTCATTTAATTAAAAAAATAAATAGTATACGCAAATATAAACTCATTCAAAAAAGTTTATTGTAGTTAATTTGTTTCATATAATTATGTTAAAAAGGAAGAAAAGAGAATAAAAAGGTTTAGAGTTGAAATGTGGCCTATATATATATATATATATATATATATATATATATATATATATATATATATATATATATATATATATATATATATATATATATATATATATATATATATATATATATATATATATATATATATATATATATATATATATATATATTAATAACTGGTTTAATCGAACCAATCCACTTACATTTAATATTCTATTCAAAGCTTTAACTGTTTCTATTTACTTATTTTCTAATTATAGAAATTAA
>SEYY01000535.1:337721-340221 GCA_009176605.1 Armadillidium nasatum | reverse complement strand
AAAAAAAAAAAAAAAAAAATTTTTATTTTTTTTTATTTTCAAAAATTTTTTTGTTTTCAAAAATTTAAGATCCAATTTTAAATTTATTTTTTCATTTTAAAATTATTAAAATAAAAAAAAAAAAAAAAAAAAAAAAAAAACCCCACACACACAACATATATATAATATATATATATATATATATATATATATATATATATATATATATATATATATATATATATATATATATATATATATATATATATATATATATATATATATAAATATATATATATATATATATTACTGTAGTATGGGCAGGGGATGATGAAGGTAATTTTAGACGGTGTCTTGTGTGTTCTTGTAGGGTATAGTGACAGGGGTGTGATATGTCTAGGGTGTTTGTATAGAATTGGGTTCCTATCATGTCAAGGTGAAACGGATCGGGAGTATTTTTGTTTCTTCGTGTAGATGCTGAATTGGAGTGGTTCTAGTGCAACCTGTGATAATTCGAAGAGCGGTATTTTGGGATTTTTGTAACTTCTCTATGTTTGAGGGTGAGGTGGCAGGGTACCAGGCTGGAGATGCGTAATTAAGTGTAGGTCTGATAAACTGTTTGTATGCTATGATGAGGGTGGTTAGTTCGTTACTGAAATTATTATGTGACAGTGTTCGAATGATGTTTAATTTCCTGTTTGCAGTGTTGGTTATGTTTTGGATGTGTTTTGAGAAGGTGAAGTGTGTGTCATATATGAAGCCTAGGATCTTTGTAAATTTGTTTAAAGGAATGAGGGTATTATTTAGTTTTACTTGGGGGTGGAGGGAAGATTGGTGTCTGTCGGTAGTAATAAGAGAAATTGAGGATTTTTCGAGTGAAGCTGTCATTCTGTTTGATTTTAGCCAAGTTTCCAGTTGTTGGATGTATGATTGAGTGAGTGTGGTGGCTGTGGGTATGGAGGGGTTTTGTATTGTGATGGATATGTCGTCGGCATATGTTATTAGTTTTATGTCTGGTGTTTGTGGGGTGGGTAGGTCTGCTGCGTACAGGTTAAATAATAGAGGGGATAGGATGGCTCCCTGTGAGACACCATTTCTTAGTTTTACTGTTTTTGAAAGATGGTTTTTGTTGGAGACTTGAGCTGTACGATCGGAGAGGAAGTTGGAAATCCATTTTTTATAATTGTTGGGTATTGGTGAATGTCGGATTTTTTGTATGAAGTTATGTTTAGGGACTGTATCAAATGCTTTGTTGATGTCGATGGCAATGAGTATGGTCCTGTGGGATGGTTTTTTGTTCAGGCCATTTATTATGTTTTGCGAGATAGTGGTGAGGGTCGTGGTGGTTGAGTGGGATTTCCTGAATCCGTGTTGAAACAACACACCACTAATCAAACACATACACACCATCATAACACAAAATTATCTCAACACCCGCCAACCAAATCATCTTCTCAACGAACAACCCCCCGACATAGCAAATACACAAAACACATTACCACGCAAAACCCAAATTACCCTATCCAGATTAAGGTCAGGCCACCACCCTAACCTAAAACATACAAACATAGATTCAATATACAAAACACACTATCCCCAATATGTCAAAGATGTATGCAAGAACCAGACACAACAGAACATCTCCTTCTGAGATGCCCCTCCCTTACACAACACAGAACCCTCCATCACATCACCTCTCTGAGAGACCTTTGGACACGGCCGGCGGCCGTCGCGGATTTCCTAAAGGCAGTGTGGCCCTTCCAGTGAGGAAGGTCCAAGGGGTAAAAAAGTAAAGTAAATATATATATATATATATATATATATATATATATATATATATATATATATATATATATATATATATATATATATATATATATATATATATATATATATATATATAAATATATATATATATATATTACTATTCACCTTTCTCACTTTCATGGGGTGATGTCCGCCACAATTTCCTCACACAAACATTTTATCTCCTATTCCCCATCACTGCTCCCCTCCATCTCGGCTCTAAAATCTTCTGCACCCCATCATTCCATCTCCACTTTGGCCATCCCCTCCCCCTAGAATCTCACCACACTACCTACCATCCTATCCTCCTTCAGTGATTCCCCTCATTCCCCTTTCGTTTACCATTACACATTTTCTTTATCCCATAACTTCCACTAACGCTCACTTCAATTTACTCCATTCCTCCTTAACCCCATCTACCCCACTTCCCCTGACCTCCCTCCAATTCTTCCTTATAATTTCCTCTCTTCTCCTTGTCATTAAAATTTCCACCACCATCTCCCTCACTATATATATATAATATATATATATATATATATATATATATATATATATATATATATATATATATATATATATATATATATATATATATATATATAAGATGTTAAATAGGTTTGCTCCCCGTACACATCGACCTTCTGAGTAGTGAAGAAATGAATTTTTATTACATTATAATTTCTACAATCACTAATTATATTATATATATATATAT
>SEYY01000535.1:322721-325221 GCA_009176605.1 Armadillidium nasatum | reverse complement strand
GAGGAGTGGGCAGACAGAGAATCAAGTGTAGAGATAATGTCAAGGTGGTGGGCGAGGGTAGGGGAAGAAGTATGGAGCAGGTAGTGGAGACCAGGACGTATGAAGATCGACGGCGGTAGAGGAGTTTCGTTCGGGACGTCTGACAAGTGGAGATTGGTGAGAAAGGGGAGAAATAACAATAATAAAATTAATAACTAACAATAATAATAATAATAATAATAATAATAATAATAAATAATAATAATGATTATAATAACAATAATGATTATAATAGTAACAACTAAAAAACATGTAGCAGAGATTAAAAATCAGTCTTCAAGAACAAAGAAAACAAATTACTAATCGGTGCATCTAAGTTAAATGAGGCCTTAAGTAAAAGAAATGAAAACTCTCTAAAACTAACGTTTATTCTACGAGGAATAAAACAAGTCACTGAAGACAAAAACAAACAATGAGAACAAAGAAAGAGGAAAAGAAAATGCAATAGAGAAGAGAAAATAAAAGGGGAACAAAATAGAAATGAAGGAAGAAGAAATAAAAAGGAGAAGGGGTAAAGTCCCCCGAATCTCCCAGAAAAAAAAGGAAAAACAAAAACACAAATCAGATTCCTGGAATATAACTAATTAGAAATATAATTAAACGAAATATTTTGCTATTTAAGTTATTTGTAGAATCTATTCTCTACACACACACACACATAAAAATGTTCATGTATGTATATTGTATAATGTATAAAGAGTATTTGTTCAGGTAAGGAATGGGTGAAAATTTCTATCTATTTTGACGATTTCAAAGCAACCCAAAAAAATAAAAAAAAAAATTAATAACTTTACAAACAGAAACAAACGTTTTAAAATTCTTCAGACTAAACGCACAAAATGCGACTTACATTTAAGATATCTTTTCAACGAAAAAAAATATTTATATACACAGAGATCCTCGAGATCCTTTGAATAAATATTGTGAGATTCCTTCTTACTATTCAGCAGCATCCATGGAACTGAGATTTTGTTCAATGCTTTCAAGCACAAAAATATCGCAGCATATATATATATATATATATATATATATATATATATATATATATATATATATATATATATATATATATATATATATATAATATATATATATATATATATATATATATATATATATATATATATATTAAAATAATAATTTATTTTTAAATATGCCAGTGCCAAAAAGAACGCCAAAAGGAAGGAGAAAATTAAATATAATTAAATTGACAATGTTTGAGGAGTGGCAATTCGTTTGCCACAATATATAAAAAAGTAGATTTCTACACAGTAACAACAATCATGTTCAAATTTTGAAGCGTGAATACGAGTGTATCAAATCCGATTCCCCAAACACACAGTTAACCAAACAAACACACACACACACACACATCTGGAAATTTGGAAAAGAATGCGGTTGTTTCACTTAAATTCCCAGGATTTATTGGGTAATAAGATGTGTTGCTCTCTCTTACCAATGACACAGATGTAGCGTCTATTACGATTATATATATATATATATATATATATATATATATATATAATATATATATATATATATATATATATATATATATATATATATATATATATATATATATATATATATATATATATATATATCAGAATTACAGAGGAATAGCGCTGCAATTGAGAGCATATAAATTATACAAAAGAATAATAGGAAATAGATTACGAAGGGAATTAGAGGGGAAGATTGGAGAGTGGCAACACGGATTTAGAGCAAATAGAAGCGTAAGTGACTTGATCTTCTCTTTAAGAATGATAGTGGAAAAGAATGTAGAATGGAATTAGACAGCATATATTGCTTTTATAGACCTAGAAAAGGCTTTTGACAGAATACAGAGAGGAGGAAGATTGTGGAGGGAGATGGAAGATCTAACTTACGGAATAAACAGGAAGCTGATAAGAATAATTAGAATATGTATGAAAATCCAATAAATACAGTTAGAACAGAGACAGGAAAGGAGAAAGGGTTTGAAACAAGGACTGGAGTGAAGCAGGGAAGTGTGCTGTCCCCTTTACTGTTTGCGTTGTATCTAGACAACTGCTTGAAGGATATAATGCATTAAAGAAGACAGAGAATTTACCTTGTGTATGCGGATGACGCGGCTGTGGTGACAGGGGAACAACACGAACTACAAGATGCAATGAATATTTGTGGACTGATGTTATGAGAGAGTGGGGAAATAGGGAAAAGACCGAGACAATGGTAATATCCAGACAAAGAAAGAAAGAAAGCAGAGATATGGATGGAGGACGTTCAGCTGAAGCGCGTCAGTAATTTCAAATATCTAGGGATGATATTTGATAAGAAGGGTTAGATGGATGCAGAGTTAGGAGAGATAATAATGATATACTCAAGGAACGTGGGAATGTTATACCCGCTGATGAAACAGAGAGAGTACCGGCAAAGGTAAAGGTAACAATATAAACAATCCATTCTAAGACCGATACTG
>SEYY01000535.1:315221-317721 GCA_009176605.1 Armadillidium nasatum | reverse complement strand
AATTGCTTAAATTAACGTAAAGGTCTAAATTATGACTAACATGACGTACGAATTTAAAATTTAACTTTGAAAAATGTTTATTTGTTTTAAACATTATTTTGAAAATAATAAAATTATGTGAATAAAAATTATAAAATTTATGAAAATCAACACATATTACTGACTATGTTTTTTGAATATTATTGAAGTTAATTTAAAAGCAACGTAAAAGGGCATAAAAAAAATTAGACTTCATTCTCTTTGCAATTTTTTTTTTTTTTTAAATTGCTCAAAAAAATTTGCTTAAAATAATCCGAAGAGTGGTTTTGGAAATCGACGCATGAAAGTTATTTCAATAAAAATAGGGACTGGGGGGAGGGATCATTAAATTACTTTCCAGGCATATTGAACCCCCACCCCATCTGTTCAACTTAAACTTCCAACAAAGAAATGAATACTTTTTTTCTTGAGAAACGCAAGTGATTAAGTATAAAAATAATAATTAAGGTGATTTTGATTATTATATATATATATATATATATAATATATATATATATATATATATATATATATATATATATATATATATATATATATATATATATATATATATATATATAATATATATATATATATATATATATATATATATAAAAATAATAATAATAATGATGATAATAATATAATGAACAGTTGCTGTGGCAACCTTAATACTATAATGGCATTAAAAGATTATTATTGTAACAAATTATAATTCAAATACTATCATTAAGAAATTAATATTAATATGAAATCACAAATAATAATAATAACTTTAATAGGTAATAATAATACTAATACTCCTACTACTACTACTAACAAGAAAAATGATAATTTTAATTTAATACTACTGCTAAAAATAATAATAATTTTCATATTAATGCTTGTATTCTTAAAAAACAAAAAGTGAACAAAGAAAAAAAAGTTTGATTGAAAAAATTAAAAACAAAAGATTGAAAAATATTTTGGGAAACATTTATTGAAAACATGTTATCGGTATAGTTTTTCGTAATAATAATAAATATTTAATTATTCTATTAAACAACTAGTAAACAATTGCAATAATAATACTAAAGGAGATTAATAATAATAATAATAATAATAATAATAATAATAATTAATACTAATATCAATAACAATAATGACTAATAATAATAAATAAATAATAAATAATATCAATAATAATAATAATTATAATAATAATAATAGAAATATAAAAAAAATATCAATTTAAAATTATAAAGATTATTACCCTTATCAGATTACATGCCTGTTGACTGAGGCAAACGAGTTGGTTTATAATAACTTCATTTAGTTTTTCCGTTGAATATATATATATATATATAATATATATATATATATATATATATATATATATATATATATATATATATATATATATATATATATATATATATATAATAAGTGATTGATCAGATGAAATATTTGAGGTGTATAATTTTAGCAAGTGCGGACGCGTATGTTAATTTTGATGAGGATGCTCCGCTTATGCATATGTAATCACTAATATATATATATATATATATATATATATATATATATATATATATATATATATATATATATATATATATATATATATATATATATATATTGACAAGGAACTGACAAGATAGAAATTATTTTGGAAAGCTGCTCTCTCAATGTTCATGCTCAAATTAACCTTTCTTGCAGGCCATTTTCGGGATTTTGAGGCTATTTAAAGGAATTTGATATTTAATCTCTTTTGTTATTACACGCGGAGAGGTGAGCTGAATTTTATGTCTCCCTTAAAACACCGGAAGAAATATACATAAGGAGAAAATGATGAAGCGATGATTAAAAGTTAGTAACGACTTGCTTCTTCTTCTTCTTCTTCTTTTTTTTGATAAACAAAAGATTTTTATTTTTTATTTTTTTAATAATCTGTTTTTCTTTTTTAATGGATTTCTAAATTTTAATTATTTTTTTTTTTGTTACAAAGGTCAATAAAGGATGTGTCTCACATATAATAATAATAATAATAATAATAATAAAAAAAAAATAATAATACTAATAATAATAATAATAACGAATAAATAAATTTTTAAAAAAATTTTAAAGCAAATATATATTAATATAAACCAGTAAAAAAAGATTAAAAATTCAAGTCTTGATCTCCGCTCAATATATATTCAAAAAGTTTATAATTTTAGTTTTATCAGAATTCGAAATTTTATATTCTATATATATATATATATATATATATATATATATATATATATATATATATATATATATATATATATATATATATATATATATATATATATATATATATATATATATATAAAGGGCATATATCCACCTAATTCAACTCTAAATCGAAAATCAATTTCAAATCAAAGACCGACATGCGACGATACACAACATTTGAAAGTATGCGAGTTAAAGGAAGTTGGGAAAATTGATAAAGGGAGCGTGTTCGAAACATGACCAGTGG
>SEYY01000535.1:302721-305221 GCA_009176605.1 Armadillidium nasatum | reverse complement strand
TATATATATATATATATATATATATATATATATATATATATATATATATATATATATATATATATATATATATATATAATATATATATAAAGAATTTGGAAGGAGGAGGTATAAGAGCTGTATTAGTAAGAAAATAGTAAGAAATTATGGATACTAATGATAATATAATAATAATAATAATAATAATAATAATAATAATAATATCCCCAACAAGAATAAAAAAAAACGTATCAAGTGGAATAATTTAAAGAGAAGTCAATAAAAAAATCTTGACGTTAAAAAAGGAGCTAAACTTTAACGACTATTTAGAGAAAGAATTCCTGACGGAGGTTTCTAAGGACTTTGAGAAGGAGGTATTTCGACGGCGAAGAAATATCTCTATTTTTGGAATTCTTTTAAATCTTTATAAAAAAAAAAATTTATATTTAATTTTAATTTTTTTTATTTTTATCTTATTCTCATTTCATTTTCCTTATATTTTTTTTTTATTTTTTTTTTTTTTAAATTCATATTTAATTTTTGTTTTATCTTTATAATTTGTATTTTTTTTTAAAATTTAAGGTCGGATATTAAATGATTTTAAACTTCTTTTTATCGAGGAGTCGAACCCTAAACTTCCACTAAACGAGTCCGACGCGTTACCACATGCGCTATGTGAAGTACAACACCGATTATGAATTTCGAGATGATGTGATCGGGTTAAGTATTGTCAAAAAGTAATTGGACTGGGTCCATATATATCTACAAATGTGGAAAACAAATGGAAAAATATATTTTAATAATAATAATAATAATAATAATAATCCTATTAATTTTCTGTTGTCTACAATCCTCCACTTCAAAAGCAACAACAACTGAACCTGCTTCCATCCTTTTCGTCTAAAAGTTTTTCATTATTAATATATATATATATATATATATATATATATATTATATATATTATATATAATATATATATATATATATATATATATATATATATATATATATATATATATATATTATATATGTTAAAAAAATTTTTTTTTTAATAAAAAAAAAAAAAAAAAAAAAAAATAAAAAAAAAATAATAAAATTCTCTAATATATATATATATATATATATATATATATATATATATATATATATATATATAATATATAATATATATATATAATATATATATCAGTAAATAAACCAATTAATGACAGTTGAAGATCCTGGATCAATATCTCACAACGAACAAAAAAATAATCCCTGGAGTTTGAAAATGCTCAAATACAAATATAATAGTAATAATAAAATAATAATAATAATAATAATAATAATAATAATAATAATAATAATTTTTTATTTATTTTATTAAATTATTAATTATTATTATTTATTATTATATTATTATTATTATTATTATTATTATTATTATTATTATTATTATTATTACCATGATTGTTATTATTATTATTAACAAATGAAAATAAAGAAAAATATCACACAAGTAGTACGAAAAATCAGGATTTAAATAAAATATCAAAGAAAGAAAAAGCGTTACAATATGAAGGAAATATTAAATCCTGATTTTTAAGATTCCTTCGAACTTTAAATTGCAATTTAACACAAACTTAGAGAATTGACTAGGTCAATTTTGCCAGTACACCCACGATATATATATATATATATATATATATATATATATATATATATATATATATATATATTATATATATATATATATATATATATATATATATATATATATATATATATATATATATATATATGGGTTGGCCGACGCACCAATGAAGTGCGGTGCAGTGGCGGAGAATAAATTAAAGTGCGGTGCTCAAAGAAAATTGATGGTGCGGTGCGGTGCGGTGCGGTGCGTGTTCAAAGAGAACAAAGATAAAGTTATTAGAAGAAATGACAATACTTAGTTGAGATTATTGGAGAAGGAAAAAGGGGAGAAATATCTTCGGATTCGTCGAAAGTGGAATTAGAGACAAAGGTTTGAGTGAAGAGTTCAGCTTTAGCAGAAGGCAAAACGGCAGCTGTGAGTCAGAAGATATCAGAGGAGGGAAGAAGGAAGAAATAAAACTAGATTTAACATTTGTTTTTTTACAAAATGCCAGTAAGGGGGAAGCGGTCCTGTGCGATAAAAGCTCTAAGTAAGAAAGAGAGTGAGGAAGAGAACCTAAAAGATTTCTGCATTTTCTGAGAGAAATGGTATGAAATATATAAGATGTAGGAGGAGTTTCTGGAGTTTGAAAGTTATAATAAAAGACAACATTCCTGCAGCGAATAGCACATGGACAAACAGAGTTAAACAAATGTTTCTTACTGTTAAAGAATATGGAATGTACTCCTCCAGAAAGGATACAGAGAGGAAGAGAAACAGAAAAGGGTTTGCTGTTGGAATGATCAAGCCCCTAAATTTCAGTTAAAATAAACGACCAAATTTCCAGTTTTTTCCCCAACTCTGGTGAAAATTTTAGTAGGCCTCTGGTCCTTGGCCACCAGAGGT
>SEYY01000535.1:290221-297721 GCA_009176605.1 Armadillidium nasatum | reverse complement strand
TGTGTGTGTGAAACGGAAATAGGAACCTTTATGTTAACGAATCTATCAATTCACTCTCTCAAATCAAAAAAGAAAAAAAATTCTTTGAATACCCTTCAAGGACGACAGATTTCAAACTACGATCTTTCATTTTCAAGCCACTCACGTCGTCCTCCGAATTAATGATATTTTCCACAAAACCATTTTTCACTTTATAGGTCAAGTGAAATATTTAATTACACCACTGTTTTCTTATTCGCATTTTCCTCTCTCTCTCTCTCTCTCTCTCTCTCTCTCTCTCTCTCTATATATATATATATATATATATATATATATATATATATATATATATATATATATATATATATATATATATATATATATATATATATATATATATATATATATATATATATATAAAGGAGCAAGTACAAATTTGCGAGAGGATTCGAAATAATTTACAAAATGTTTTTTCTACATTACTAATTGCTTTTATTAATATCACATTACATATAAAACTGATGTTATTTGTTAATAGAAAAATATTTCCTTGCAAAGGGGGTCGAATTATCACTTTTAAAAAAATTTGAGATTTCATGCCTTCTTCTGTAAACTAAAAAACGAGGCTAAAAAAAAAATTCTCATCACATGTGTGTTGAAATATGCGTATATGCAAACTCAATACCAGGATGTTTGGAAAAAGATGTCGAGTGCCGTTTTGATATGCCCATAGTTTGGAGTGATCCTTGAAATCAAAGTGGTAAATGTTATTTCTGTATGGTGCTTCCGAAAAAAAAAAAAGAGACATTAAAGAAGAAAAACCAACACTTTTATACCCCAACATGCCATCTACAATTGGACCAGTGTTTCATGAAGGATTTCTGGTTCCTTAATCACAGGATAAATTTTCCACTGATTCTGAAGAAGATAGGTTAAAGACAGTGTATCTTCAAATAACCAAGAACAGCAACCACTGACTACATGCTTGGCACAGACAATTTTTCCTCTGATTCTAAAGAAGATAGTGTAAAGACAGTGTATCTTCAAATATTTAATCTTGTGATTAAATTAATGATTATAAGCATTTTTTCAGAAAATTACATTTTTGTATAATAAAATGAAAATGAAAAAATTAACAGCAACGATGACTCTACTACCTTCTGGAAGTCAAACAAGAATGATCTCCCCACACTAGCAACAATGGCAAGAGTATATTTGAGCCTACCAGCAAGCTCCAGCACCAGTAAAAGAGAATTTAAAATACGGAAATCAATTCAAAAAAAATAGAATTAAACTATTTCCAAAGAATGCAGAAATGCTACTGTTTTTAAAATACAATCTAAGAGCAGTAACATATTCAACGTCACTGCCCTCTGTTCCTGAACATTTCACTCCCCCAAATTCTAAAATCACAAGATTAAATAAGAAGAGCTAAATGATCTCATCAGGAGTCTCGAACTTCCGAAAAGCAGACAATTCTATATATTTTTTGATCATTTTGGTGATGAAGCAGTTTTACAAATGGCAATGAACAGTTGATAAGTTAGGTGATTATTTTTGGACGGTGAAGAGCACTTCCACTGAAGCAGAATATTACAGACAGGTCAAAGAGAGACGCTGTTACAATGGCATTACGGTAGAGTGATTCACTCACACGCTTGAAGGTGCTGGTTAGGTTCCTCACTCAAACTCCAGGGAAAATATTGAATATTGCAATGCCCGTGAGGCTTGAACTTTATAAAAAAATAAAATAAAATAAAATAAAAAGAAATTCATATTTTATTGCACATACAAATTCTGAAAATATTTTTATTTCAAAAATAAAAGTTAACTAATCAATTTAAAAAAAAAAACTGAACACTATGCTTTTAATTTATGAAAATATCATTAATAATAATTATTACTTTATCATTATTATAATTATTATTATCATAATATTATTAATTATTATTATTATTAACTGCCGAAATCATTAATGAGACCTGAAAAAAAGCAACAATCCTATTCAAGCACCTGAAGCAAAGGTGTGCAAATGCATTAAGGCATTAAGTATATCAGTAAAATATTAAATCCCTGTCTGTCTTTCTAAGTGTGTGTGTGTTTTTCTATCTCTCTCTCTCTCTCTGATTCAATGTATATCCTTAACATAATTTCAGACGTCAAGGGCTTTTGATATATCTTCGTATTGTAATAAATTTTTTTTCTTCCTTCATCGCTTCCACGATATTCAAAATTCAATTTAGCGGATTCGTTTAAAATGAAAACGAACTGAATCGTATAACGTGAAATTGGCTCAAAAACTTTCAAGAATTTGTAACTGCAAATATACCTTTGTAAAATATTTAATATCAACTTAGTCACACCAAATTATATATATATATATATATATATATATATATATATATATATATATATATATATATATATATATATATATATATATATATATATATATATATATATATATATATATATATATATATATATATATATATATATATATGAGATTGGCATTTTTCAAAATTTTAAAAGGCATGAAAAAGTATTTCAAGATTTAATTAAGTTTCTTTATTCATTTACTCAAAAACCCTTTTAACTTTTAGCTTATTTTATTTATATATATATATATATATATATATATATATATATATATATATATATATATATATATATATATATATATATATATATATATATATATATATATATATAGAGAGAGAGAGAGAGAGAGAGAGAGAGACAGGGCTATGTTCCTAACTACGCGTCCTGGTGAGAATTATATTATATATATATATATATATATATATATATATATATATATATATATATATATATATATATATATATATATATATATATATATATATATATATATATATATATATTCTAGGCTTGGTATCATAAGCCCTACTTCAAAAGTTACACCGGAGTGGTCGTTATAATTATTAGCGGAATGAGTTGAAATCTTAGTGAAATTTTACTTCCAGTGAGTGGAAGTGTTTAAAAGTGATGGGCTCTGTGGGTGAGAAGTATTGTTCTATTGCATAAATCAGTTATATTTTAGTGTCATAAAATTTTATTATTATTATTATTATTATTATTATTATTATTATTATACAATGCTCTAAAATTTCAAAGAATAACTGAATGTTTGGGATAGTGAAGTGATTTCTTATAATATATTAAAAACTCCCCAAAATAATTTTTGGTTCACCCTAATGAGCTCGTCCTTAAATTAAGCAACACAAATTTAGGTCTGTCTTAACCCTCCATTCTTCCAGATTGTAATGTAAGTAGCAGCAACGCAATTAAATCTCCTCCCATTGATAAGTACAAAATTCTACGAATGCTCACCGCACTTTCAATTTCAAAAACAAAAAACAAAAAAATGTTAAAAATATTTTCCTCAAAATTTATTGTAAAATTACAGAAATTTTTTTTTTTTGAACATTGTTAATATATATGATTTTACCTTAATATAACATAGGTATCTCACTTTGAATGAAAAAGCCAGAAGTGAGACTCCCTACCCTTTGTAACACTTCATAACACTAGCAAAGATCTAATACTTATCTCTTTTGACTTTTAGTAATATATAGGCAACGTCTGAACAGTGACGTTAATTTGTTTTTTAATCAGTTATGTTATAAGCAACATAACATAAAACATTTAAATCAAAAGTCGCGTTAACGTCGGTTTGAGTGTGTCAAACATTACGGAGTATTAGTTTACTTGTGGGTTATCTGCATCTCTCCTCTATAACCATCATTTTAAAATTAAATCCAAACTAATATGATACACACAAATACATTTTAGTATTATTAACAAAAACGATTTTAATAACACAAAACACAATATACTTTACAAAAAGTTTAATAAATTCTATTTAAAAAAAGGAGAGAAAAAAAAAACACACACAAACGATAAGTTTACAAAAACTATTTAAAAAAGAAAGACAAAAAGAAAAAGAAAAACAATAAAGAATTTATAATGCGCAACTTTTGTTGCATAAAGAGAGTTAGGTTTGAATTTATAATTCTAATTCCAACAGTTTGAGAATATATATATATATATATATATATATATATATATATATATATATATATATATATATATATATATATATATATATATATATATATATATATATATATATATATATATATATATATATATATATGTGTGTGTGTGTGTGTGTGTGTGTGTGTGTGTGTGTGTGTTTTATTTAACCTCTGGTGGGCGAAGGCCAGAGGCCTACCAAATCTATAACAGAATAAGGAGCAAATCGAGAACCTAGTCAGATTAAAGACCGACATCTCCTGATACACGGAGTTTGAAGATGTGTAGGTCATAGAAAGTTGGGAAGTAAATGAAGGGAATGTGTTCCAGACTTTACGAGTAGAGTACATGTAAGATTGAACATAGCGGTTAAGTCTGGGGACGGAGAGTTGGACAGAGAAAGGATGAGAGTGTGTAGAAAGGCGTGTCGCACGAACCCTTCTCAATGGAGGAGGTATGCGACGGGAGAGTTCAGAAGAGCAGTTTCCATTGTAATAGCGAAAGTATAGAGAGACTTCGACGGGCAGAAAGAGAGTGGAGAGAAGTAATGAGATCAGGAGAGTTGATAAGACGAAAAGTCCTAGTCTCCACCTTTTCAAGGAGAGCTGTATTTTTGGAAAAACTCAGGTGTGCGAAGCATGCTCCATACAGGGGCAAACAGCACCGCTATCAAGAGCAAGCAACTGGGATGGTGTGAAGAAGTTCTGAAGGCGTCTCAGAGCACCTAAATTCTTAGAAGCTTGTTTAGAAAGATAAGTAATGTGATCTTTCCAAGAAATATCGCAAGAAAAAAACAAAAAGAATATTAAGGAGAGATAAAGGTTTGAGTTGTGTGTTTTCGAAGAAGATATCATAGTTGTGTGGAAAGATTGTAACGAGTAGAGGTGGAGGAATTGAGTTTAGGTGGCATTGAAAACGACCATGTTTTCTCTGCCCCAATTTGAAATGCGAGATAGATCAGAGGTTAGATTCTGCAAAGCTACCCTCCTTGCGTCTATTAACAACTGTTGGGAGGGACGTCTTTCAAACTTAAAAGAGCAATGAAGGGTGGAGTCATAGACATAGGAGTGGAATAAGAGATGAAGTAACAGAAAGGTCATTAATGAAAAGTAGAAAAAGTGTTTGTGATAGGACAGATCCTTGAGGAACACCCCTATTAATAGATTAAAAGGAGGAACTTTAGCCGTTTACAACGGCTTCTATAGAATGACAGGAAAGGAAATCAGAGAGATCACCGAAAGAAGGAAATATCGAAAGCCTTCTATCGAAGGCTTTCGATATGTTCACCGAAATGCCGAAGAGCGGAGGAATAAGAGTCAGAGAGAAGGGAAGAAGAGATTTTCCTACGAAAGCTATGCTGGTGATCAGAGATAAGATTGGAAGAATTGAGATGTTTCCAAATCTTCCAGTTCAGGATAGAATCGGAAACTTTAGACAGAACGGAGGTCTAAGAAATGGGACGGTCGTTGGAGGGTTGAGAAGGATCCCCCATTCTCCGGCACAAGTTGACTGAGCGGAAGTTTCCAGCAAGAAGGGAAGACTAAAGTAGAAAGACTGAGACGAAATAGTTTACCAAGGTATCACAAGTTTTGAGAAACACAGGAGGGATGAGATAAGGATCTTACATATTCTTAGTATTAAGATCAAGGAGAGCAGAAATGACATCTTTATAAGAAATTATAATTTTAGGCATAAATAAGTTGGAGAGGCTTGAAGGAGGAAGAATACTTCCGAAATCGTCTAAAGTTGAACTGTCAAAAGTTTGCGCGAAGTTATATATACAGTATATATATATATATATATATATATATATATATATATATATATATATATATATATATATATATATATATATATATATATATATATATATATATATATATATATATTATAAATTTTTTTTTTTTTTTTTTTTTTTTTTTTTAAACTGTAGATGTTATTGTTTATAAAGTGATACGTAATAGTATCTTAGGATTTCTAAAACAGAAACAGACGTAATAGACAGAATTTAGAGAAAGCGTTATATATATTATATATATTATATATATATATATATATATATATATATATATATATATATATATATATATATATATATATATATATATATATATATATATATATATATATATATATATTCAATTAGTCTTATACTTCAGTAAATGTTCTGGATGAAGGAGCATCTATAACTCTCTCAAGGTTTATTAGATGAATTAGCTTCAGGTAGAGGAAGGAATGAACGAAGAAACGTATCCCATAGAAAATAAAACAGTAGAAAAGAAGAAAAAAAAGTTATCACTTCAAAATGGAATAAGATAATTTAAATCTGTCCCTGATACCATGAGGTGATGACCGAATTTTTTGTTGGAGGAGTAATTTAAAAAAAAATTTCTTTCTACCTAATTCTGAGTAGCCTATGCTTTGAAATAAAGGGTTACTTCTTTTTTTTCCATTGAAAGCGAAAGGGTCTTCAGTATAGGAGAGAATGGCAACGAGCCAGCAAGAAATCGATTATGACCAGTAAATGATGAAACTGATTTTTCTTCACATTAAAGTTTAAGAAATCTCAACTTTATTATTATTATTATTATCATTTTTATTTTAGGCTACGATAAAAAAAGATTAAATTTCTGGGGAGTATCTTCAAAAAACACGAGATGCTAACAAATCAATTTCTGAAAATCATTTTAAAAGAGAAGCTTAACGTACATCTTAGGAAGACAGGAGGGCATCTCTTTTTTTTTCTCTACATTGTATCTTAAAATACAAGCAAGGTTAATTATTAAGCCAATATATATATATATATATATATATATATATATATATATATATATATATATATATATATATATATATATATATATATATATATATATATATATATATATATATATATATAAAATAATAATAATAATAATAATAATAATAAATAATAAAATAATAATAATAATTAGATTTAATTGTTATAGTCACAACATAAAAACAAAATTAAAAGAATATTTAAAATATTCGTTTCAAAACCCGTAGAATATTTTACAATTTAAATATATCATCGCAATTTGAAGTCTTTGGAGTCAATTTTATAATAAGAGTTTTGAAAAGTCCGAAAATTAATAATAACAGTAATAGTAGCAGTATCAGCAAATATATTAATTTATAATTCTCTTTTTTTCAGTATATATATATATATATATATATATATATATATATATATATATATTATATATATATATATATATATATATATATATATATATATATATATATATATATATATATATATATATAATATTCTAAACCATTGACAACAGCGTCAGCGTTGCCATTATACAATGTAACCACCGCGCTACGCCCTCTCCATATTAAAGAAGGCATAGTAGAACTTTTTCTCTGTCTTATTATTGCTAATTTTGTCGCAACAGTTGTGCTAATGTTGGCGTTGCTTGACTTTGGTTGGTTGCT
>SEYY01000535.1:262500-272621 GCA_009176605.1 Armadillidium nasatum | reverse complement strand
TATTTCTCTTTTTATATTGAGAGAGAGAGAGAGAGAGAGAGAGAGAGAGAGAGAGAGAGCAGAGAGAGAGAGGAGAGAGGAGAGAGAGAGAGAGAGAGAGAGAGAGAGAGAGAGAGAGAGAGAGAGAGAGAGAGAGAGAGAGAGAGAGAGAGAGAGAGAGAGAGAGAGAGAGAGAGAGAGAAATGTGTGAGTGTGTTGGTGTGCGCGCGTGCTTGTGCGTGTGTGTATAAGAGGATTATGTGACGTCATAAACTTGCAGGTGGCCATTACAATTTATTTCAATTGACGTTAGAGGGCTTAAATATCCATAATTTATGCTCTCAGAGAATTAGCAGCACAATTAAAAGCTCTACTAAAATACGTAACAGCGACACTTTGTTGTTGTTGATATTATTATTATTATTATTATTATTATTTTAACTATTAAATGTGATAGTTTTTTATGTTATTATTATTTTAAGGAATACAGCCATATCTTTTCGTTTTTTTTATTACGATTAATATAATTATATTGTCATTATTATTTCAATTATTACTGCTATTATTACGTTATTATTGGTGTAATTATTATTACAATTATCATTTATTGTTACAAGTATTATCATAAATCATTATTACTATTATTTTTCTCTTATTATTTACTACCTTCATCACTGTAATAACTATTAGCTTCCAGATATTTTAATGTTATTATTGTTAGTCACTACTTTCTATTGTTAATTTTATTATCTTTAAAGAAGTAATTTAGGTTAATATTATGACAAAAAAAATTTGTATCCTATGTTTGTTTCTTGGTAATACATTTCACCTTAATAATGATTGATTTTAATTTAGTATTAATTTATTGGCCCCAAAGGACGAATTCATCCCCCAAGAAGCCCATTTTAGTTTTTGTATTAATACATATAAGGTATATGATATCTGTTTGTACAACTTTTGTAACTGGAAAAATGAATTAAAAAAAGATTCAAGATTTTTACTATTATTAAAGTATAGTAATTTAATACAAGTCTTTTGTAGTATATTAATATTTCCATTATTATTATTATATTATTATTATTATTATTATTATTATTATTATTATTATTATTATTATTGTTATTATTATTATTGTTATTTATTATTATTGTTATAATAGGTCAGTAATTCAATTTATATTAATATCAAATAAATCAAAATAATACATAAGAGCGATACAATAAGAAGTCTTATAATTAACAGATTCGAAATAATTAACTAACTTTTACTGTTTTTTTATTCATAAAAATAAATAAATATCATAACTATTATTTTCGATTAATTCGTTATTAACTGGTATCAAATTCGGGTTTTCTTTCGATTGCGTATATAAAAACCGTCTCCAAACAAACTCAAATTCTTTAATTAACTCAAGCAAATGAAAACAAACAATAAAAACTTTTTTTTTATTTAAAGAAATAAAACCAAAAAAGAAAACAAAAAAATATTAAAACAAAACAACTCCCATTCAATACAATTTTACGTCACTTCATTATCACCATTTTCAATTCCTAGAACGAAAAAAAAAAAAAAAAAAAAAAAAAAAGAACATTGTTGATAAAATTATCTCAATTGAACAGCACAGCCAATATTCCCGCAAAACAGAAGCAAAAACAGAATTTTCCCTTTAAATACAAAAGGTTATCGCTTATTTTATTACTTTTATAAGGAGAAAATAAAAACGCCACTTACACATTTCAACATTTCCAGAAATATAGATATTAGATTTTCAAGGCACAATAAAATCAATGTTTATATATATATATATATATATATATATATATATATATATATATATATATATATATATATATATATATATATATATATATATATATATATATATATATATATATATATGCGCTATTGATTTTCTTTAGAAATTGCTTTCTCGCATGACGTTTCCAAGGAATGCCTACTCGTTTTTTCGATTAAAACTTGACTTACCTTATTATTATTATTATTATTATTATTATTATTATTATTATTATTATTATTATTATTATTATTAATTATTATTATTATTATTATTATTATTATTATTAATTAAATTATAATTATTATTTAAAAATTAAATTTTTATTTTTATTATTATTATTATTATTTTTTATAATTATTATTATTATAATCTAATTACTAATTAAATTTGTTTATGACAAAATATTTACGTCGTAAAATTTATGTTGTGCTATAAAATTCTTCTAATCAGGATTGTGTTTCATGTTGGAACTATATATATATATATATATATATATATATATATATATAATATATATATATATATATATATATATATATATATATATATATATATATATATATATATATATATATATATATATATATATATATTTTATTTCACTATCACCTTTCCCACTTTCGTGGGGTGGTGCCCGCCACAATACCCTTACAAACATACCCATTCCTACCTTTCAACCCCTTTCACCACCGTCTCTCCATCTCTGTCTCCGCAATTCTTCCCTCGTTCTAAACTCAAATTCCTTTCACCTAAAATCTCTCCTCATTCCATCCATCCATCTCCGCTTTAGCCTTCCCCTCCCCTACCCCTATTCACTTCGCATCAAAGTACCTTGCCCACCATTCTGTCCTCATTCATTCTACACATATATCCAAACCATTTTAGCACACCCTCCTCCGCTCTATCAACTATACCCCTCTTCCATTTACACATCTCCCTTATTCTTTCATTTCAAATCCTATCAATCCTTCTCAATTTACATATCGCACTCAAACCTTTCATCTCAAAGACGTTCAAACTTTTCCTAGCCCGAGCATTTATCATCCATGTTTCACACCCATACATTACAGAAGGTAAACACATACATTCAAACATTCTTATCTTTATTTCTTTCGATATATATATAAAATGTGTGGGTGGAGGAGTATGGTTGAGAGAACCGAACAGAGTATGATGTGATGGTTTAGGACATGTTTGTAGGATGAATGAAGAGAGAATGGCTAAAAAGGTATTTGTTTCAGAAGTGGAGGGTGTGAAAGATAGAGGGAGACCGAGGGGAAGTTAGATGAGTGGTCTCTTGGAGCTGTTACGGGATAGAGGAAAAATTGGGAAGGAAGAGGGTGTGAGGCGGAGGATAGGATTGAATGGAAAAGATTGATTAAAGGGTATTTGAATGGATTTTGCTTGGGATAGACAACACCCCACGATTATGGGAAAGGTATATATATATATATATATATATATATATATATATATATATATATATATATATATATATATATATATATATATATATATATATATATATATATTGTAAGATCTCTTGGAACGAAGGGACTGGGAGGGTTACAATCAAATTGGGGGGGGGGGGATAAAAAAAAACTTTTATTCAGGTTAAATCGAAAAGTTACAATATTGTACAAAATAAGAATATAAATATATATTTTCAAATTTTTTTTGTTTTTCTTTTAAACTGAGAAGGGCTTCTGGGCTGACGAATTCGTCCTATAATAATAATAATAATAATGATGATGATGATGATGATGACCCTTGATAACCCAGAGTGATCTGAGTTTTAAAAATCATCTACTACGTCCTATAAACTTTGGGAAAGGGTAAGGATGGTAATTTTTTTTTTCAATCAAAAGTTACAATAGAAAACTTTTTATTGAACATTATTTGGGAAAAGGATATAACTAATAAGACGATTTTTAAATTAAAAGCATATAATTAATTAATTCAAACCCCCCCCCCCTCCAAAAAAAATAGTATCATTTATCTTCTATTGTATAAAGTTAATCTTTAAATAGGAATATTATGTTCCCCTTTTATTTCTTATTCTTAAATCCTCTTATTTCCATAATACTTCTCTATATATATATATATATATATATATATATATATATATATATATATATATATATATATATATATATATATATATATATATATATATATATATATATATATAATCGTTTTTCCTTGAAAAATGAGTTCAAGGTTCAATTCTTATCATCTTTACTCTTTAACTGATGACCATATCATTTTAAAAAAATAAATTAAAAAAATAAAAAAATAAAAAAAATAATAATTTTTTTTTTTTTTTTTTTTTTTTTTTTTTTTTTTTTTTTATTATATATATATATATATATATATATATATATATATATATATATATATATATATATATATATATATATATATATATATATATATATATATATATATATATATATATATATATACTGTATTTCAATAATAATAATGTGCTACTGTATTTGATATGCGTCTGTCCAGTTTTGAGTGAGGAAGCCAAAAAAAGCTGAACAATTTTTTCTCTTTGTTGGAGGGTTCCCTGAACTTGTTCCCGGTAAATCCTCTGATAATGCAATAACGATAATAGAAGTATTTTGAAGTTTTGAAAATGAACTGTGCTGTCGCTAATGCGGAAACCCTCCTGTTACCTTATCCACTTTCAGAGAGCCAATCATTTTTAAACCTAGGATCTATTACACTTGGGAACTAATAAGTTTTTTTTATATTTTTATCCAATTAAAGAGACCCTTTTTTGTGGAATTTTTAATCAGAGAAACAATGCACAATTATATTTTGAATGTATCGAATGTATCATCTCAAGATGATACTAAATTTCTTGAACATAAGAGATACTTAAGCATGTTGAAACAGAAAATTGTCGCTGAGAACAGTTAGTTTTATCCTCAAACGACTAAAAATTTGCTGCTTATCTTTACGAAAATTTCAGTTATATGTTCTATCCACGATCTTTTCAGCCATCCTCCTCTCAGGTGTCCCATGTCTCCATCCTGTGATTATAAATGATCGGGTGGGATCCTATCCTTCTTTTGGATAGGGACGAACCTTAAGCTAAAGAGACAAATAAACTGTCCCCTTTCTTCAAACTCGCTTGACCCTCTATCTCTGTGACATAACACTGGCACACTATCTCTTTTTTCCATAGGTACTACAGTAGCAGGTGCTTGAAGCAAAATCCCTTTTACAATCCACCATAACTACATTAACTTCGTAGTACAAGGGGTGTCTTTTTTTTCACATGAATTTTATATGAATAATGGAAACTCTAAGATTGCTCTATGTGGTGAGTGGTGACTCCTCCTTTCCATTCACCTGTGATCTGTGGAATTCCCTCCTTCATCTGTTCTTCCTAATCATTTAATCTTCCTCTCTTTAAGGCCACCAAAAGGGCTCACCTGAGAGATTTGAATGGGTTTCTTTTTACTTTTGATTTCCCTCACCTCCTTCAAAGGGGCTATGCTAGTGAGTTGAAGCAAAATGTTAAAAGAAAAAATGTAACTATCCTTCTAAAATTTGCAAAATAAAATTTAATAATAATAATAATAATTAGTAATAAGTAGTAACAATTAGTAATAAATAATAATTATAATAATAATAATAATAAATTTATCTAAATTCAAGAAATTTTTTTTTGACAAATCTTAGATGTGGAGATCAGATATACATTATGTTTTCTTTTAAGGATAAATAATAATTTCTAGGATTTTTATTTTTAAAATCTAACTTGTACTAAAAAGTACTTGATTTTTTTCAAGTACATTTGTACTGAAGAACAAGTACATGTACCTGTACTTGCATCCAAGCCTGAATATATAACCCAGTGGTAATAATGATTACAAAAACAAGTAACACAATCTCCTCAAAGGCAGGCGTATGGGAGCAAAGAATTTCAAAAGAGTAGTGTCTATTGTAACAACGATAGTATCAATTATTTAAGTGAGAGAAAGAGAACGTAGAAAATAAGTAATAGTTGGAGAGTTGTTAGAAGTAAAGCCCTAGACAGTACCCCTTTTAAGAGAATCAACTGGAATAGAAGATCTCTACTTCCCCTTTCCCATAAATGAAAAAAAAAAAAAAAAAAAAAAAATTCCACACCTCTCTTCAAAAGGGTAAGCCCATTAGGAATGCAGAAATAGTACAAGAGGAGCCTCAGAAAACTCATAAGCTTTATAGTAGATGCTTAGGATATAGAGAAAGAAAGATATCTCCCCCCAAAAAACACGAAAAAAGTATATATATATATATATATATATATATATATATATATATATATATATATATATATATATATATATATATATATATATATATATATATATATATATATATATATATATATATATATATATATATATATATATATATATATATATATATATATATATACGTATAACTTACCCATGTTTCTTTCTTGGCGTCTGGATCGACAAATATTAAGTGTGTTGCCGTTAAGTAAAGAGTTCCTGTAGATAGTTTACGATTGTTAAAGCGATCTAGAAGGCGAACGTTTTCAATCTGCAATTTTTTATATATATATATATATATATATATATATATATATATATATATATATATATATATATATATATATATATATATATATATATATATATAGCTAGTTAGTTTTTTGATATTTTTAAACTTGGAACACGATACCAAAAATGAGAGGAATGTTTCATAAACAACTGTAGCTATTGTGAAACAGTGGTTAAAAAAAAAAAAAAAATACTCCCAAATAGATTAAAAGGAAAAACCTCGTACATTAACCTCAAACAAGTCTAACTCTAAGATCACGAGATACTTATGCCACTGAATGCGTCAACTGATACTAAAGAAAAAAAAGCCATTTTATCTACCAATAACACTCAGCTACTAAGATTATACACCAAAATGGGGTTTGACCCATGACAAAAATGTTTCAAGAACATTACACCACACCACATGACGTTAATATATATATATATATAAATATATATATATATATATATATATATATATATATATATATATATATATATATATATATATATATATATATATATATATATATAATAATCAAAAACACTTACGAAGGTTGATTGGAAAGTCTAAAAATAAAATTTTCATTTTAATATTTATAAACAGTAAAGAATCCTAAGATCAATATATGACTGACAAATATTATAAGAAATAATTTTTAATGTTTTTTTATTTTTTTTTTTTTAAATAAAGAAGAGGATTGGAAAATTATGTCATGAAGCTTAATGGAATTAATGAATAATTACGCGAAACGAAGTTCGATCACGAAAATGAAAAGAAATTTCACAAAAAAAAATAAAAACAAAATAAAAACAAAATAAAAAAAAATTCCACAAAAATTAAAACAAAAAAAAAATGAAAAAAAATTTTTTTTTCACAAAAATAAAAAAATCTGCTGATATTATACAGAATAATTTAAATAAATTTGAAAACTTTAGATAAATTATTTTATTTTATTAATTAAATAAAATATTTTTCCTTTAAATTAATATTTCGAAAACTAAAACAAGAAATTTATTTTTGTGAACTTCAACATAAAATTTTTTCATAAATTTTGAATAAATTACTTCAAAAAAAAAAAAAATTTTTTTTCGATTTTTAAATGTTTTTGACATTTCTTCATGAATTGAATTTATTAAATTTACATAAATTAAAATTGAAAAAATTTACATCTAAATTAAAATACTTAAATTTACTTTTTTTTTCATAAAGGTTTTAAATTTAGATCGAATTCCTCATAAATTTAGAATAAATTCTTGTCTAATTCATCTTTTTAATTTTTTTATAAATTAACAATGCAAAATATTATTTAAATTTGTACATAAATTTAATATTTATTACCATAAACGTAACTCATAGTAACCCAAAAATTTATCACAGGGTTCATATATATATATAATATATATATATATATATATATATATATATATATATATATATATATATATATATATATATATATATATATATATATATATATATATATATATATATATATATATATATTATATATATTATATATATTTAGGGGTGTTCGCCCCTGTATGGAGTAAGACTCACACATCTAGGGTGGTTTCACACATACAGCTCTTCTCGAAAAGGCGGAGTCTACAGCTTTTCTCCTTATTGACTCTTTTAGTCTTACTAACTCTCTAATATTTCTTTCTTCCCGTCGAATTGTTGCGTTACTGTCTCTATGCTACCGCTATTACAACGGACACTGCATTTCTGAACTCTCAAGTCGCATACCTCCTCCAATGAGAAGGGCTCGTGCGACACGACTTTCTACCCAGTCTCATCCTTTCTCTGTTTAACTCTCCGACCCATGACTTAACCGCGGTGCTCATTCTTACATGTACTCTACTGGTTGTCTGGAACACACTCCCTTCATCAGTTTTCCCAACTTCCTTTGACTCGAACACTTTTAAACGCCATGTATCGGGTCACTTCGGTCATTAGAGGCAGATTTCCTACTGTTCCCCAACTCTGGCGGATACTGGTAGGGCTCCGGCCTTTGCCTGCCAGAGGAGACATAATATATATATATATATATATATATATATATATATAATATATATATATATATATATATATATATATATATATATATATATATATATATATATATATATATATTATTCTTATTCTTCCTCTCCCAGGAAGGGTCTTCACCCTGTCAGTGGAATCAGTATTTTTCCCCATTTGCTTGTAGAAGTTCTTCCAGAGCCCTCTAAAAGATCATGTTTTTCGGCTCGTTGGTCTCAATGCCGGTCCATGAGTCTTTTCCAGACCCTCAGGTAGGGTTTTTACCCTTTCAGTAGGACCAGCATCGTTTTCAAACTAACCTCTAAACACTCTCTCCCAGAGGTCTTCAAAAGATTGTGCTTCTCTGAGCTATGGTTTCCAATGCTGGTTCTGGAGTAGTTACAAGCCGTTGACAGAGTAATCACAAGGCCGGATGGCTAGTCCTGTCGTCCTTGCATTTATTATATATATATATATATATATATATATATATATATATATATATATATATATATATATATATATATATATATATATATATATATATATATATATATATATATATATATATATAATATGAAATTAAAATAAGGCCAAGAATAATAATTTTATTATAGGAAGAAAAAACGAATTCTTTTAGATTTTTCAATTTATTAAAAATTATTAAATTAGGAAGAAGGAAATTTAATCATTAAAAAAACAAATAAAAAAAAGAAAAGAAAAAAAGAAAAATCAGTTAATAATATAAAGATATATATATATATATATATATATATATATATATATATATATATATATATATATATATATATATATATATATATATATATATATATATATATATATATATATATATATATATATGGTGGTGTCTATCGCAGGCCCCATTCAATTCCCACGCTCACTCCTCATCAATCTTTTCCACTCATTCCTATCCTATCCTCCGTCAGTCGCACACCCACCTCCCAAGGTCATCCCTCTGTCCCTTAACAACTTCTTGACACCACTTTTCTAACCTCCTCTCGTTCTCCCCCAATCTCTCCCCTTTTTATACCATTATCTCTTCATTCATTCTACAAACATGACCAAACTATCTCAGTATACTCTGTTCAGCTCTTCCAACCAAGCTCCTTCTTCAACCACGCATTTCCTTTATTCTAATATTCCTAACTCTATCCCTTCTACTAAAACCACAACTCGCTCTCAGACCTTTCATTTCGAAAACTATCTTCTTTCTTTTCCTCGCAATCAATCTCTATACTTGTCTCCTATACATGACCAATGTTACACAACATCCCTCATAATTTCTCACTTTCACCTCTCTTGGCAGTCTTCCTCTATCCCAAATATCTTTCAAACCACACAACACCTTCCCTTATCCTATGCCTCATTTCATCGTCCTCAATACCATCCCTCTCTTCAAAAATCACCACCAGATACTTAAATAAACTAACCTACTTCAATCTCTCCCTTCCCACCTTAATTTGCATTTCATACCCTTCGTCGACATCCCTCACTGCTCCCTCACCATTTTTCATCCACAACACTTTAACTCTTACCTGCATTTACTCTTAAGCCCAACTTATCACATCCCTTTACAAACTCCTCCACTAACAGCTTCAAACTCCCCTGAATCTCCGCCATAAGCACATCATCATCCGAAAACAATAACACATTCGCATCTCACATACCTTGTTCATCTCTCATTCCCACCCTATTCCTACTTTTTAAATATATATATATATAT
>SEYY01000535.1:250000-257500 GCA_009176605.1 Armadillidium nasatum | reverse complement strand
CTTTCTGAAGAATATTTTCAAAAATTCTGACAAAATGCTCACTTTTTTAATTATTATTGTAACATTAGTTTTTCTATTATGATCTCAGTAGAGTTGAGAGACGGAAAAACTTTATAACAGTGTATTATAATATATACCCACTAAGAAATCATATTTCTGTATATAAAGAATGTCCATAAACTTTTACTTTATAACACTTTACCTGCAAAATCACAGTTCCTACCTCTAGTTCTACGTTGTACTCCCTCGAGAATTTCAATGTACCTTCTTAGGAAAGGAGTCCCAACTTCATAGTATTCAACTAGCGGTTCTACAACTGTTAAAGGGTTTGATCATCACTAGCTTCTATTGTACAAACATTACCGTTTATAATTTGTTTCAACTTGTTGCAACAAGTTCTACTTCTAAAATATAAGCAATTAAAAAAACAAATTCAAATCTTCCTCTGCTAGTTAATAAAACTCAAACAAATCTTTATTGAATATATACGAGTAAAAATGCACAAACACATACACACACACACACACACACACATATATATATATATATATATATATATATATATATATATATATATATATATATATATATATATATATATATATATATATATATATATATATATATGTGTGTGTGTGTGTATGTGTGTTCGTATGTGCATGTGTGTATGTGTGGGTGTGCACGCGTGCGTGTACTTGTGTATGTGTGTATGAGTTCATAGAAAAATTGCCCAATATCTAAAATCAAACAAATATATATTACGGATGCATGTTTGCAGTATCGCTATACATAAAAATATCAGATAAATTGAAAATTGGAAATCAAAAGACTATCTTTACATTTTGAAGCCAATTCAAATAGAGAGTTTTGCGAATTTTCAATCAAAAGAGAATATTCAAAATATGTTTTTTTTCGTTAACAAAAACTCTCAATATCTTTTCCACCTAAATTCAACAAGTATGATAAAATAAGCCCAAAAATTACCCACACACACACACACACACACACACACACACACATATATATATATATATATATATATATATATATATATATATATATATATATATATATATATATATATATATATATATATATATATATATATATTATATATTATGAGGACGAAAATAAAATAAAAAGTTTAAAAAAAAAATAATAATAATAATAACACAGATACCAGAAAAAAAACATCTGTACATGAATCACAAGTTAAAACAAAGGAATAAATTTATCATTCATCAAATATTAAAACTTCGAATTAATAAAAATAATAATAATAATAATAATAATAATAATAATAATAGTAACTATAGTAAAAAAAACATACAACTCACAATTCACAAAACCCACAACACTCAATAATAACAAAACACACAATACTAAATAATAATAATAATAATAATAATAATAAGTAATAATAATAATAATAATAATAATAATAAATATGGCATTGTGAGGAAAAAGCATCATACAATATTTAAATTCATTTGCCAAAGGCTTTCATAATACTTAAAGTCGATGTTGCATCAACAGAACTAAAAGTTCTTTTTATAAAAAGTTTTTGTGTAGCTTTTCACCTAAAGGTGAAACACCTTAACACAGAAAACACAAAAAACTACAACACAATTCACAAATCACAAAACACACAGATTCACAAAAAGCCCCACAATACACAGAAAACAATGCGCAACTCATTCACAACATAACACATTACACAACAAAACACAACTCAAAATTCAGAAAAAGCACAACACTCAATAATAACAAATCACACAAAACTCATTAATAATAATAATAATAAGTAATAATAATAATAATAATAATTACAATAATACACACACGCAATATAAACACAAAAAAGGTCAAAACGAAAATATATATATATATATATATATATATATATATATATATATATATATATATATATATATATATATATATATATATATATATATATATATATATATATATATTCTTTTCCCTAAGCTTGAGGCTAATTTCTTCCGTTCGTTGTCTTTAAAGAAAATATATTCAAACAAAAACAATTTTGTTTTACAACAAAGTGTTTTGTATACAAAGACCTCGCCTAATTAATTTGACAAAAATGCATGCAAGAACTATGAATAATAATAATAATAATAATAATAATAATAATAGCAATAATAATAATCAAATACTACTACTAATAATAATTATAATAATAATAATAATAACTACAATAATAAAGTAAAAAAAAAATACAAAGGACTGAAAGAATACATCGCTTTAATTAAAGAAACTTCACTCTTTAAATTCTAAGACATTGATGGTTATAGATAGAATAACAGTTGCGTAGATCCACCAATCATAAATAATGTACACAAAAGTGTCCCATTCGCTACATTTTTAAGATCTGTAATCACGGATCTTTGGACTCTTATATACGTATCCGCTGTTAAATATTTCACTTCTGCGACATCACTATGATATATATATATATATATATATATATATATATATATATATATATATATATATATATATATATATATATATATATATATATATATATATATATATATATATATATATATATATACTTTTAAATTAGCATTCCAGGAAAAAGAATTGTTTTAGCATATAAAAAGCTAATTCGTTTCGTTTCATTTTATATATATATATATATATATATATATATATATATATATATATATATATATATATATATATATATATATATATATATATATATATATATATATATATATATATATATATATATATATAATATATATATACGGTGTGTATAGTTGAATGTAACAAATTAATTAAAATTAGAAAGAAAAGGAAATAGTAATAAAATTAAATATTATTAGAAGTTATATTCACAATGTTCAAGAGTTTTTTTTTTTTTTTTTTTTTGAAACTCTCCTAGTTAATTAAAGTTACGAGTTTATCACGGTTGTTTTCAAACCTGGTTGAGTTTTATTATGGTAACTATAACAAAAACTGTGTGGTTCTATCTCAGTTTTCTAGAAATCAGGATTATAATTTAAAGGGTTCTATATATATATATATATATATATATATATATATATATATATATATATATATATATATATATATATATATATATATATATATATATATATATATATATATATATATATATATTGACAGAACGCCGCCACTCACGGGCATAGCCCATTTCAAGGAGGGGCACATATATATATATATGTATATATGTATGTTATATATATATATATATATATATATATATATATATATATATATATATATATATATATATATATATATATATATATATATATATATATATATATATATATATATATATATATAATAATAATAATAATAATAATAATAATAATAATAATAAAATGTCTATTAAAAAACACGACAAATGAAGATAAGAAAAAAAATGTTTTATGTAACTAAAGAAAGAATAAAAGCAAACAAATTTCCTTTTCAATTTGAAGATTAGATCTTCTCTATGCATCTTCGAATCCAAAAATTCTTAATGGAAAATATTTTCATTTTTTGAATCCTTTCCAAATTGTTTTCCATTGGTCGATATTTGGAAACAATGTCACAAAACTCAAACACATTTTATTCATATATATTAGAGGTGGACCGCATAGTAATTTTTTACTATCCGCGGATGCGGATGCGGTTGCGGATATTCAATTGCGGATATCCGCAGATGCGGATGCGGATGCGGATAGTTTAATTTTTTAAGAGTTTTTGCCATAGATTCTTGGAATTTTAAATATAATATCCAGAATCTATGTTACCATAGATAACACCCCACCAACCTCTTTCCCCAACCTCCACCCATTTGGAAAAAGGTTTTATATATATATATATATATATATATATATATATATATATATATATATATATATATATATATATATATATATATATATATATATATATATATATATATATATATATAATTCAGTATTACCTTCACACTTCACAGTTTCCCATATTCCATTTGAAGTTAATAATTGGTAAGTTATTTTTTATAAATAAAAGCTTTTGGGCTCTTTCAGGGGAAAGTTTGGTTCGATTTTATTCGCAAATGAGGCCTGCTCCACTGAAAAGACGCTCACTAGCAACACTAGTTGAAGGACATGCTAAATAAGTCCTTGCCAGCTCAGGAAGAAAAGGAAAACTTTTGCAATTATCTCTCCACCAAACCAGTTGGTCTTTATCTGCCTCCAAACGTGGAAGTTTCAGATAATTTTCAATAATCGATATTGTATCCTTTGACACTTCTGACTGTGATTCTTCATCGCTGCTGGAAGCTAGAAGATCTTTCATTGATTTAGCAATGCTTAAGCTAACAGATTTTGTTTCTTTTGTATCTGAGAGCTTTGGCTTTTTCTTGAAAGGCGTTATTTTAGCTGTTTCTATCATCTCATCGCATAAGCATCCTAATTTGATTTTAACATTCTGAGAAACAAGTGGTTTAAAAATTTTTGTTTTGTACCTAGAATCTAAAAAGGTTGCAATTGTATAAGCATCATCATTTTACAGGTTTTCAAATGTGTCATTCATCTCCTTCATTAATGTTTCAGTCATCCTTGAAACTCCCTTAGACTTAATAACATTTGTTAACACAACTTTCAATGTTGAAACAAGTGGTATCACATCTGACAAACATGATTCAGCTGAACTTATAGTCTTTGTTAATTCTTCAAAAGGCTTAAGGATATTAATACAATTATTTAAAATGTCATTTTCGTCACCTGTTAGAGGCTTTATTTTTGTGCTGCTTGAAGCATAAATGGCAAATGGCCTCATTAATTTCGCTCATCCTCTCAAGCATATGCAAACTACTATTCCAAAGTGTTTGAATATCTTGCATGACAGAAAGTGGACGAACATTTAATCTTGTTTGTATTTTCTTCAGCTCATTTTGGGCTACAACGGAGTGATTGAAATGCGTAGCAATTAACCTACATTTGGTTATTAAATCGGATACACATTTTTGACTCATGGAATTTTTAACTACTATCATAGTTTGGTGTGCAAAGCAATCTACATTTTTCACTCTTACCAGAGAAAGTAATTTTTATATTTGTGCCCGAATCCCTGACTACGCAGTGCACTTCATTTAATGAAATCTTCCATTTTGTCAGCATCTTTTCAAATACAGTTTCAAGATTTATATATACGCCTGTATGGCGTTCAGAAAGAGGTTCTGCGTTCAATACAAAATTTTGTAGATAGTAATTTTTTACTATCCGCGGATGCGGATGCGGTTGCGGATATCCAATTGCGGATATCCGCGGATGCGGATATTGGAAAAATGATGCGGATATCCGCAGTTGCGGATGCGGATGCGGATATCCGGTCCACCTCTAATATATATATATATATATATATATATATATATATATATATATATATATATATATATATATATATATATATATATATATATATATATATATATATATATATATATATATATATATATAAGAACGAAGTTTGAGGTGTAGGGTCCTACCCCATAAATCTTCAAGAACCAGATAAAAACAAGGTTATTTGCCAAAATAGTCACCATATGGAGAAAAAAAATTAATGATAGTAGCTTTATACAAAGTTTACGTACACGTAACATTATTATGCTGATTTTGAGAGAAAGTATCTATGTAGTAACATGTAATACGGAAATGTTCAATAAAAGCAGGGAATATTTAATAAAAGTAGGGAAATATTTAATAACAGTAGGGAAATATTTACATGTTTCACCAATAGGGTCCTACAAACAAAGCATTTATTGCGAACGGGATTTGCGCAGGACGACAAAAAAAACTAGAAACACTGAAAGATCCCCTTTACAAGCATTGAGTGTTGAGTAATGTGTGTTCCATTTGTACCTATATAAAAATCACCAAAAAAGTAAGTTAGCAGTGAACATTCCTAGAAACGCAAGTGGAAGTTTACGAAGTAGATTGCAGACAGCCTTATCACATTAACCTGCTGCAAGATTTGCATGAAAAGGATGACTGACGAAAGAAAAAATGTGTATTCCACTATCATAATCCAATGAGTAACATTCAATTTACTGACAAGAGGATATAAAAACTGGTGAGAGAATCATTTGAAATATTTATTATACTTGAACAGAGGATAAATCAACCATAACCATCAATTATGACAAGAGATATTGATAAATCATAAAAATAATTATAAATAATAATAATAATAATAATAATAATATTACTTTAGTTTTTTTCATTTTTTAGTTACAAATTTCATATAAATAATAAAATAATACTAAAATAAAATAAATAATAATACAATAGGATAATAATAACAATAATAATAATAATAATAATAATAATAATCTGCAATGATATGATTTGCTCAGCTTTTAAATCATGCTATCTTTTATAACATCTTAATTTGCGTGTCAAGTATGCACGCATGTAAACTATATATATATATATATATATATATATATATATATATATATATATATATATATATATATATATATATATATATATATATATGTGTGTGTGTGTGTGTGTGTTGTGTATGTGCGTGTATTTGTGTGGCTAAAGATAATTTTTAAAGCATTTCTTTATATCTGCTTTTTTTTTTTTTTAAATATGCAGCCGTTAGGAAAATATTGATTTAAATAGTAATATCAATAATTTCAGATGGAAACGCAAAAAATCCTTCACTGACTATTTTGATTGGAAAATCTGTCTTAATAAAGATAACATCCTAGTACTGCACACCAATGCCTGAATTTTGATAGTACCGATTAAATCTTCCGATTAATATATCAATACAGATGAATCATAATTAAATCATAATTATCATAATTAAAGTAATTATAATCATAAGACTAAAATCGTTAAAAGAAGTCCGCTGGCAAAGTAATATGAAATATCATATTAAACAGTAATAAAAAGTTATATTCCACAAAGAACTATTAAATTTTAACGTCTGTATTATTGAGACTACTAAAATTTGGACAAATCATATAACACTTGGACCAAAGAAAAGAAAATGGTTTTTACATTTTGAAAAGTGATAATCTCGTCTTTAGGAACTACTTTGAGAAGAACAGAACAATAAATGGAATTACTATACAGCACATTTTTTTTTTATAAATTTCAACGGTTCTCGTAGAAAAAATAGTAAAGGGTGAAAAAAAAAAAAATAAAATAAAAAAAAATAGCACATTTTTTGGATAGATTACAACGGCTTTTGTAGAAAAAATAGTAAAGGCTAAAAATATATATATATATATATATATATATATATATATATATATATATATATATATATATATATATATATATATATATATATATATATATATATATATATATATATATATATATAGCATTTCCATTGCAGCAATAAGACTGTTTAAGACTGTTCATTGAAGTCTTAATGGAGTTCGAAACTTCGAAAACTACTAAAATTTCAATTGCTATAGCACTCTTTTTATTATCTAAATTT
>SEYY01000535.1:242500-245000 GCA_009176605.1 Armadillidium nasatum | reverse complement strand
CGTATTGTAAAACGTTCGTACATTAACACTTACCCATTAGGCAAAGTCACCTTGAAATTCAAAAATTCACTGTTTTAGATAGTATTAAATATTTTCCAGAAAATATAAGTTTTATAAGATCGTAATGGAAGAGGATCTACATCATACTCATCTGGTACTGACGTTCAACGACAACATTAAATTGAAGGAGGAGAGATAACAAATGATTGACATCAGAAATACAAACTAAATCAATTTCTTCAGAATAAAACACCTACTCCATGATACAGACTTTTTTTTTAAAAGGAAACTTCTACTCCGACGATGCAAAATAACCAAACGTAAAGGGTCGGTACCAACCCATTACGGTTAATAGAAAAGAGGGATTTGGACAAATCCAAGATTGGACATTCTAACAGAAGAATTTAGGTAAAAATATGCGAAGAGGAAAAAATGTTTAGCGATTGTCAACGATGTAGCATAGAGACTATTCTGCATTGGTTTCGGGGTGTCTTTCTTATGAAGATTCAAATTATCTGAAAAAAGTATTATGAGAACTGGAGAAAAGAATATTGCAACATTTTTACACATTTATTTCCATTCGAACAAATATTGATACACAAAAAAGTTATTTTACATATTACAATAACCCAATGCATACATCAACATGTAAAATAATTATCTAAAAATATCTAGAATAAAGACAAGATGTAGAATATATCTAGAATAAAGACATATTGATGGTAAAGATCAACTCAACGCCCCAAACCTGAATCATAAATGAAATTCCCTAAGACGAACTTAATAAAATTCCAATGCCTCAGCAACACATTTGAAATATATAACAAAAACAATAGAATGTTTTTGAAAGGTGGAAAAACTTGAAACAATGAAGCCAATTGTTCGGCAAATAATTACAGACAAAAGAGGAATATTTTGATAACCAAAAGATTTATTCTTTGTTTCTAAAAGAATGAATTTTTTTCCTTATTATTTATAAATAATTTTATAAACAATTAAAATTTTTAAATTCAGTTGCTTTTTTTTAAATTTTATATATATTATATATATATATATATATATATATATATATATATATATATATATATATATATATATATATATATTATATATATATATATATATCTCGCCGTAAGACAGAAGAACTAGAGCCGCCCTGTTTTAATATATTTCTTGTAAATGTAAAATATCATGATTATTTAAAAAGGTTAAATTCCTTAATGTATTTAAAATAAAAAAAAAGGCACCTAATATATATTTCTTCCATATCTACCTACATATATATATATATATATATATATATATATATATATATATATATATATATATATATATATATATATATATATATATATATATATATATATATATATATATATATATATATAATATATATATATATATATATATATATATATATATATATATTATATATATATATATATATATATATATATATATATATATATATATATATATATATATATATACTTTTACGTAAAACAGGACATCTAAACTTTAAAATCATGAGCAACAAATTCTTAAGGAAAGATTAACACAAATTTATCACTATTACAAAAACATTATAAAGAAAAAAAAAATCAAAAAGAAAAAATAAATTAAATGATAAAAAGATGAAAAAGAAAAATGAGATCCAATTAAAAGATAAAAAGAAAAATAATAAATTCTGAAACATTGACTATCTAAAACTTTTGGTGATAAGAACAAATAATTTTTGTTACTACTACTAGTAATAATAAAAATAATACTATTCATAAGGAAAATACTACTACTAATAACACAAAAAACTAGTATTAATACCATTAATAAGTAATAATAATAATAATAATAATAATGATAACGCAAAATATTCCTATACACACACACACACACACATATATATATATATATATATATTATATATATATATATATATATATATATATTATATATATATATATATATATTATATATATATATATATAATTATATATATATATGGTAATACCATTAATAATTATAATAATAATAATAATAATAATAATATATAATAATAATAATAATAATAATAATAATAATAATAATAATAATAATAATAATAATAATAATAATACAAACAAAATAAGATATTAAAAGAAATAGAAACATCACCTATAACGATACACAACAAATCCATACACTTAATATGATTTAAATAATAAATCATAATTTCAAATTATTAAACCTACAATATATATATATATATATATATATATATATATATATATATATATATATATATATATATATATATATATATATATATATATATATATATATATATATTATATATATATATATATATATGCAGTTTTTGCGATCGTCAAAGTGTGTTTCAAACACACAATAATGAAAAATAAATAATACGTATGTTTATTTTTATTCTTCTTTTTTATTTATAAATGCGAGAAACGGAAATGAGTAATGACATGCCCTTCCCCACCGGAGTCTAAACTCGCAC
>SEYY01000535.1:225000-232500 GCA_009176605.1 Armadillidium nasatum | reverse complement strand
TTTTATATTCCATCCCATAGATTTCACCTATCCTTCATTAATGGCCTTCTATGTCACTATCACCTATCCTCTTTCATAACGATGGCTCCACCGTCATTATTTTTACATTTTATAAACATCAGCACAACCACAAATTACTGATGCTAGGAAGATGGTCTTAGAACAACAGCTCTCTGATCTTTATCGTATTTCTATTTAAGGCATAGAAACAAAATTACTTTTAATGCAACTGAAACTTAAGTTATAACCACGTATTTCTAATTACGGTAAAGAAACATGGTTGCTCTCAACAGAATAAAGAATAACAGCTAAGTTAGATTTCTTTTTCTTTTAATTAGGGTTGAAAAACATGGATGTTTTCAATACCTCAAAAACTCGGTTCTTTTGTTCATCAACTCGACATATTCTACTTAATTTATTCGAAAAAATAACTTTTTTTAACTTCAGTCTGTACTTAATATTCTTAGTATTTCATTTCCTTTCCTTTCCCGAACAGATCACAATATTTCTTTTATTAAACAAAAATAAGTTTCTTTGAGAAGCTTTCATTGTTTCACATTTCCTATTCCCTACTCTCTATAGGGAAATCGACTCTCATTATGAACAGCATGCATTACAAATCTCTTTAAAAGGGGTAGAGACTAGGATTTTCGAACGAATAAACTTCTCTCTCTAACGCCCTCCATTATCTCTTGACCAACAATCTATCGATCCAATCTCCTCCATACTATAGATATTACAACAGGCACTGTTCGTTTGAATTCTCAAGTTGCATATCACCTTTCAGGACAGCCCCTGCAATTCATGTTTGCACAGTCTCAACCCCTTTTTTTCTGTCCATATGTCCGCTTTTCTGGCATTTTTTTTTCTCGTAATACACGTACTCTACATGCAGAGTAGGAAACACTGCGTGTTTCCTATTTACACTGATCAGCACACTTTCAAAACTCCGTTTTGAACATGGGCTTTGATTTTTCAAACTCTGGTGGATATCTTTTTAATCCGGAGGTTAATAATAATAATAATAATAATAATAATAATAATAATAATAATAATAATAATAATAATAATAATAAAAACTATTAACCCAAAGATAAAGTCTGAATTCGTTGGTGAACTAAAATTAAAACCAACAAATCGATTCATGGAATGAATGAAAAGAATATTGATTTGGAAGTTGTTAAGGCTTTGAGTGACGTATAGTGTTTATTATATATATATATATATATATATATATATATATATATATATATATATATATATATATATATATATATATATATATATATATATATATATATATATATATATATATATATATATATAATATATACGATACTAGATAACATGCTATCGTATAGCATATAATAAGCTGCAAAAAAGTCACGAAAATGAGAATTTTTTTCTCTTCATTTAAACTCTTGTCTGATCTTATCAATAAAATAAGTATATAAGAAGATAATCTTCATTTGAGGACAATTCAATCCGGTTTAGTCTTGTTCAAAGAGAAGTGATCTTTAAATCTCTCTTCCCCCCTCTCCCTCTCTTCTCCCCGAAACGAACATAATTAATGCGCTTGGCCTGCAAAGCGAGAAAGACTTCATAACCTCTTCCGAACTACACATATCAATTTTCCCTTTCCATTTATAACTTTCATTCCCTCAAGAAAATTTCAACTGCAAGAATTTTTGGATATTTCAAAAGGAATTTTTTTTTTTTTAAAGTGATTTCTGTGCACAGAAAAGACCAAATTAATAATCGACAAAGACTGATGCTGATCAAACCTATAACGCATATAAGAGATTTAGTCTGTGATCACGTACATGAGGATACAGTTGATAAAAAGGGTAACGTTATTTATAATATCCTAACACTAAAGCACACACACATACATACATACACACACACACACCATATATATATATATATATATATATATATATATATATATATATATATATATATATATATATATATATATATATATATATAATATATATATATATATAATAAATTTCGGATGCATTACAAAAGCACTAAATGCATGGTGATAAATTATACATAAAATGATTTTTAGGAAACGCATAAACATTTTATTAAGGTAAGGAACACATACACACAAACAGATACACACACACACACACACACACACACACACACACACACACACACACACACCACACACACACACACACACACAAATCATTCAAGCTCCAGAATCCTCTTGAAAACTTTTGACAAAAATTTCTTTAAAAAAAAAAATTACTTACTATAAAGTTGCTAAAACTTTATCTATCATAAACATCAAGAATATTTTTTTATGATTATTAAAAATTTTTTTATAGCTCGGATTATGACATTCTGAAGCTCTTTAAATAGGTGTTATTATGACATTACAATCTGATATTACTTATACTGTTAATCAAATCAGTGAAATTTTCTGTAATAATCTTCTAATAATCTTCATCCCCCAGGAAGGACTTACGTCCTGTCAGTGAGATCTTTCGAGGAAGATCCTTGGGTTTCACGGTCCCACGGCGGATACCGCTGGCTGGGCCAGGCCTTTCGCGGATACTGGAGATTATTTTCCATCAATGACAAGAGCACTTGATGGTCATTCGGAGCTAAGCGCTAGGAAAACCCGCTCACATTTCCCGCCCCAACCAAGACTCGAACCCAGGTATTCCCGCTTGCTAGGCGAGTGCTATGCGGCTGGGCTAATGTTTAATATATATATATATATATATATATATATATATATATATATATATATATATATATATATATATATATATATATATATATATATATATATATATATATATATATATATATATATATAATCCTAAGCGTTGATATTACTAATTAAATACTGCTAATCTAAGCAAGGAAATTTTCTGTAATAAATAATTTAGGAATTGTATCATTAGTATTGTATTACTAATTAAATATTACTAATCTAAACAAGGAAATTTTCTGTAATAATTTAGGACATGTATTATAAGCGATATTATAATATTACTCTCCGATATTACTAATTAAATATTCTAATCTAATTACAGAAAATTTCTGTAATAATTCAGAAAAAATATCATAAATGTTATGATATTACCCTATGATATTATCAATTAAATATTGATAATCTATTTACAGAAATATTTATGTAATAATTTAGGAAATTTTATCAAGATAAACAACACACATACACAATGAATAAAAAATAAATGATTCAAGTAAATCAAATGAATCAATTATAATAACCGATATATAATATTACTAACATTACTAATTAAATACAACTAATATAAGTGTTATTATGATTACATTTTATTTTTATTGAAGTTCACACCTCCCGGGCATTGCCCTATTCGAGGAGGGGGAACTTTGTAAGAAGTTTCTTCTTTGGATCCGCATAAGGGATCGAACAAGCGCCTTCAAGAATGTTTAATTAATCACTCAACCGTTATGCCATGGTAGACGGCATCTAATAATGCACATTTCACGGGCATTGACCTATTGGAAGAGGGTGGAACTTTCTAAGAAGATTCTTCTTTTGATTCATATAAGAGATCGAACCAGCACCTTCAAGGATGTTATTTAAACACTCAACCGTTATGCCACGGTAGACGGCATCTAATAATGCACATTTCACGGGCGTTGACCTATTCGAGGAGGGGAAACTTTCTAAGAAGCTTTTTCTTTGGATCACATAAGGGATCGAACCAGCGCCTTCAAGGATGTAGTTAATCACTCAACCCGTTATGCCACGGTAGACGGCATCTAATAATGCACATTTCACGGGTATTGACCTTTTCGAAGAGGAGAGAACATTCAATGAAGATTTTTCTTTTGATTCATACAAGAGATCGAACCAGCACCTTCAAGGATGTATGTTAATCACTCACCCGTTATTACTATTACTACTACTATTACTAATAAAATGTTACTCATCTAATTAGGGAAACCTTGAAAAGGGCTCTGCCCGTGAGTGGTGGCAACATGTAAAACAAAAAACAAAACAAAAAATTTGAGGAAAAGTATTTTTAGAAGCAACGGAGAAATCATTTCAGATGAATCACTCAATTTTCAATCATTCAAATTAATAAAATGAATGATTCAAGTAAATCAAATGAATCACAAATGATTCAGGAAAATCAAATAAATCACAAATTAATGATTTCAAGTAAATCAAATGATTCACAAATGATTTAAGCAAATCAAATGAATTCAAATAAATCAAATGAATAACAAATGATTCATTTAAATCACGTGAATAAAAAATTTTAAGCAAATCAAATGAATCACAAAGGAATGATTCAAATAAATCATGAAGGAATGATTCAAATAAATCATAAAGAAATGATTCAAATAAATCACAAATGAATGATTAAAGTAAATAAACGAATCAAACAAATCAAATGAATGATAAATGAATGATTCAAGTAAATCAAACGAATCACAAATGATTCAAGAAAATCAAATGAATCATAAATGAATGATTCAAGTAAATAAAAAAATCACAATGCCATTCAAAAGCATAAAATTTAAAAATATATATTTAGATTTATCAGTTTGATTAAATGAATCAATTAGTCATCCAAATGAAATCATTCAAGAAAATCAAATCTACAAACTACAAAGTGAATAATTCAAGTGAAACAAGAATCCTTCATTGTAATAAAAGCGCATATATATATATATATATTATATATATATATATATATATATATATATATATATATATTATATTATATATATATATATATATATATATATATATATATATAGAGGGCGTGGCATTTTTGAAAGAGGAGGAGAGAGAAATGAAGAGTATCATTCAAGTGAAGTCTTTAAATGTATCAAGGATGAAATTTAAACAAGTACATCCAGAGACTCATTAAATAATATCAAGTGATTCGATTCACCTGAATCGAGTGAATCAAGGGATTCACGTAAATGATTCAAGTGTAGAAAAGTGAATCGAAAGAATCCTTTCAGGTGTACAAAGAAAGTAATTCAAGTGAAATCAAGAATTATCCGAGAAGAAAATCGTTTAACAAAGTATCTTTTTTTTTTTTTTTTTTTTAAAAGAAAATAAGCAAAGCGTAAAACAAGTAAACAAAACATGTCTAAAAAAATTTCTGTAATGACCTTAAGAAAACTCGTTTTACATTAAGATTATAATTACAACTCGAGTAAATACACACATACATACACACACAAAAAGAAAACAAGAGAGATTTATATATAAAAGATGTGAAAGAAATATGAATTTGAATAAGAACTAAGGAATTTAAGGAGGAATCAAAAACGAAGATTTCAAGACAAAATAAAAACGTAAATCGAAGGATGAAAATGAATGAGAGGAATTGAGAAAAAAAGGATGAAAAAAATAAAAGATAATAAAAAGTATATAAGAATGAATGAAGGATAAAAAAGAAAGAGAGGAATAGAGAAAAAAGGATGAAAAGAAAAAAAAGGAAAAAAAAATAAAAGATAATAAAAAAAGTATATAAGAATGAATGAATGAATGAATGCATCAGCATAAAGAAAAGGGGAGAGCAATATCCGCAATAGAAGCAAGTAAAGCACCATTAAAATTACGGGTTTTATAAGAATGCATCTCAAGTAAAAGAAAGAAAAAGGACATAAGAAAATCGAAATAATAATAATAATAAATAATAATAATAATAATAATAATAATAATAATAAATCCCTCCTCTACATCCATCTCTTCCCCCCCCCCACTCAAATGATGAGTAAATGTGTCACAAAGGTCACTTAAACAATTAGGAACTTCATTTTCCGAGATGGAAAAAAAACGACAAAAAAAAAAAAAAAAAAAAAAAAAAAAAAAAAAAAAATTTATATATATATAAAAAAAAAAAAAAAGAAAAAAAAAACTTGAAAAGATGACATTTTTTTTCCTCTCCTAAAAGAAGTCATTTAGGAAATTGCTCTCCAAACGATGTCTTTAACGTCATTTTGCAACGAATTTTTAACTCTTCCCTTTTCTTCTCTTCATTCGTCTAATTTTAAATGGGTAATAACAACAGCAACAACAACAACAACGATGACGATGACAACGACAATAATAATAATAATAATAATTATAATATTTATATTTATGATTGTTGTTATTTCAAAATTCAAATTAAAATTTTTTTAATTTGTTAAAAAAAAAAATCATTTTGCAATTAAAATTACAAAATATTATTACTTTAACTGAAATGAGATACTGGGGGAGACTAGTACGTTCAATAATAATAATAATAATAATAATAATAATAATAATAATAATAATATTTTCATTTTCTCCCATTCATTAATGTCTCCTATCCATTCTTATGCTGATGACACCACCATTTATTCCTCCTTTCAATTATCAAGATGTATCGCTACATAATAAATAACTAATACTAAAAAGGAAGCCTTGGAAAACTGTCCTCTGACATTTCTCGTATCTATAATCTGAGGTAAAGAAAACAGTTTTTTTTTATTAATGCTTCAAAAACAATTTCTTCATCTACTTAACGGAAAATAGTCTTTCACTCGAGTCAAATATTCTTCTAATCAAAATAGTTTTAGAATTTCTTTTTCTCGTGATATTCCCTAAGAGAATCAGATTACCTCTCGCTATACAAACTTCAAAGAGGTTGGGTGTTACGAGACTCATTCACAACTTCTGCATAGTAGTACCCCAGTTGCTTGCTGTGTACTCGTATATTAGAATTGTTCGTCCTTTCATGGACTATGGATCGCATGGCTAAGGTTATTCTATGCATATACATAAAAGGGGTGGAATCTAGAGCATTTCGAATTTTTAATTTATCAGCTCTCCCGGATTCTCATCAATCTCATTATGGTGGACGAAGAGAGAGAGAGATTGCTTACAAATATCTAGATGAGAGAGAGAGAGAGAGAGAGAGAGAGAGAGAGAGAGAGAGAGAGAGAGAGAGAGAGAGAGAGAGAGATAGAGACAGAGAGAGAGAGAGACAGAGAGAGAGAGGTTTCTAAGTGAAAATAGAATTAAATATTAAAGGTTTTAATAAAAATTGTAATTACTCTGACGACTTTGCTCCACGGAATATTCAACAAAGGATATATATATACTGTATATATATATATATATATATATATATATATATATATATATATATATATATATATATATATATATATATATATATATATATATATATATATATATATATATATTACGAATGACCTTTAAATTCTCTTTTAAAATATTGGATATCGAATACACACACACACAAAAAAAATATAACATCCTTGTATAAAGTATATAAAAACAATGTACATCAAACTATTTGGAAGACAAAATTTCCATTAAAATATTGCTTTTCTCTCTCTCTCTCTCTCTCTCTCTCTCTCTCTCTCTCTCTCTCTCTCTCTCTCTCTCTCTCTCTCTTTCACTTCATATCAATCATATCGATCTATTTACCCAGCAACAGAAAACCAATTTCCCCTGAAATCGTT
>SEYY01000535.1:207500-212500 GCA_009176605.1 Armadillidium nasatum | reverse complement strand
ATTGAAGATTCATAGTGCTTTAACCTCTTCTTCCCTTCTTGGTTTTATAATGTATATCTATCCTTAACAGGAAGATTTGAAAACATCTTAAATATTTCAATTTAACTGTTCGCCCAAATGACTTTAAAAACATTTAGGAAATCTCAACTTGTAATATTCTTTCCCATCCTACTGCCCTTCTTGTATTTGACATTACGGTGAAAATTTGCTGTAGAAAGAAAGAAGCTTCAAATAAAGTCTGACACAAGGCTTTGATTTTTAAATTTCCTTCTTTTGGTTTCTATTCTTATTTCTCATTTCCTTTTCAGTTGCTTTTTAGATACCATTTTAGACATAATACATCGTTCATCCATTAAATCTATCAATAGTGGTTCAATTCTATTTAGTTCCACTCTTATTCCCTTTGCCTATTTCTCATAAAAATAAAATTATTTCTAACTTCACAACTTATAATGACATATCCTCCCATCTTAAATCTTTTCATTTCGAAAAGCATCTTAACTTAACTACAAATACCTGATGTTAGAAGGATGACCTTGGAGGAATTAACCTCTCAAATTTTCACGCATTTCAAAACGAGGCAAAGGAAACATGGTAGATTTCAATATCTCGGTAACTTAGTTTCTTTAACTTTCCACGTGACATAACCTTCCATCCATTTAAATATTTAAATCTTCCATCCATTTAAATCATCTTTGAATAAAAGCAATTTAAACGTTTGTCTGCCCTTAATATTCTTCGTATTTTCTTTCCTTTTCTCTACTACTATTCCTATTAAAAAAATAATAATAATTTTAGTAGTAATAATAAAAATAATAATTTTAGTAGAAACAATTTTACAGGACTAGTAAAAATATTATTATCATCATTATTATTAAGAAAGTATTTATTTCAATTTACTTTTATGTAAATCAATGCTTTAATAAATCTTAAAATTATAATAATTTTTTTCCACTTGATTTCCCTCCAGACTGAGGTGGTGAAGGACACCAATAAATATTTCAAACAAAACACATACTATCAATTAACTGCTTGTAGCTTTCAATTAAAACAACACCATCATATATATATATATATATTATATATATTATATATATATATATATATATATATATATATATATATATATATATATATATATATATATATATATATATATATATATATATATATATATATATATATATATATATATTATATATATATATATATATATATATATATATATATATATATATATATATATATATGACGGAGTCAAAGTCTAACGCAGCGATGCGAAATGAAAACCAAAGGAAGAGTTGAGAAGAAGATTGGAAACTCCATGAGAGTCCTTAACGAAGATTCTAAATGGTTCTTAATTGAAGGTAAAGGGAACTTAACACTGAACGCATAAATTGCAGATAGATCGAATTTTTGAGATCATTTGAGAAAAAATTTATCACACTCCAAATAAAGAAAAACCTTTTAAAATTTTGATTGAATTGCAAACTTTTCAAATTAAAATCAAAATTATATCTTGAAGCAAAACTCATATTTAAAAAAAAAAAAAAAAAAATTAAGATGACGAGCTACAAAAATCTATATCCACATCTTTCCAATAATATTTAAGTAGAGAAATGAGATTTTAATTAAAAGATAAAAAAAAACTATTAAATATACTTTATTGAATATTTTTGACAAACATGATTTGGAATTATAAATTATAAATGTGTAATAAAGGGCTTTTGAACAATAAAATATGGAATTTCGGAGTAGTCAATGCAAATGAAAATTTTCTTCACATGGATGTAAGAGTATGGAACTCCTTTTTGTCCTTTTATCTCTTTCTCTATGAATGTGGAAAGTATGCAAGGTATAGAAATTTGCCTGTGACATCTAACACCATTCTGCAGCCTTACATGATATGGTGCTTAAAATAATGTATGTACTTATAAATTTTTACAAATCCTCTTCATGGAGGGAATAAAAAAAAAAAAAAATAAAAAAATACGCCAAAATCCTAAACCTTAAAGCAAATCTCTTAAATAAGCGCAAAAGATTGTTTTTAAAGTGATTAAGATTAAATACAGCAGGAAAAACAGATAAAAAATTTTAAAGGGAGGAAGATTAAATACGACAGGAAAAAAAAACTTGTATATTCCTCAGAAATTTGAGAACTCGCTCTCACTGAAAGAAGAAATTTAATAATAAAGAAATTTCTGACTCTCCCATCTAATACAAAATCTCGATAATCAAAAATTTTCTTGTTCTTTACTTGATTTAGTTACGTGGGGAGAGGGAAAGAGGAAATTCTATTCCTGTTGAATTCAAGAATCAAAAATTCTCATAAATTCTACAAGCAGTTCCTCTCATGAAAAAGTTTTTACATAATTATACTTAATAATTAACCTTATTTTAATTCAAATTATCCTTAATGTGTTTAACGAACAGGAACATTTTAAAATTATATATATATATATATAATATATATATATATATATATATATTATATATATATATATATTATATATTATATATATATATATATATATATAAACAGTAGAACACTTGAAAACTTTCTCAACGCCTTTTACAAAGCAAGTTCGAAGTAGTATCTTGAGTACTCCCCCCTCCTCCCCTGCTTTATTCTCCTATACAGGTTTCCCTTTCTACAATATACATATATATACTGTACAATAAAACTTTCTTAATATAAGTTTTGTATTTAGATCTGTATGCTTAAAACTCATCTTTCTCTACATCTATGCAATAAAAGTTAATAAATTATCCTCCTATTTAGAACACGTTTACGTATTACAATATTTTATCTATTTAACTACACATTAGCTTTTGACTTTTGTTTATGCTTGTTATTTAGGTAAAAGTTTTAGCACACGGTTCTTTTTGGAATATTTTTTTTAAAAAAGTTTTTATTAAATGTATGAATCGTCTCAAACAGCTTTGAGATTTGACGGTGCATCAGTGCGGTGCGGCGCGGCACTGCAAAAAGAGATGGTAAGATGCGAAGAGGAAAACTACAGTGTTCAGTCAACTGATAAATTAACTATAATGCTTTTGATTGCTGGGGACTGAGAATATTTTACGATCATTTATTTTTTATATGTGAAAATTATCTAGTATTATTCATCTTGGCTTACTCAATATCATCAGTCAGAAACAACCGTTCATTTACCATAAAATCACTACTATCGTCAATGGTCTTTCTGAATGAAATGCACGACCGTGCATTCAAACAATAAATATTTTAATATTTAATACAGTGAAGGTAATATTTACTCGTTATACATTTTCCCCTTAAATTTTGAAAAATTTTTCATTATTTATTGAAAAAAAAGCTGTTACACTAGGGAATATACCGCTAAATTTTACTCAGCATCCAATTTTTTTTTAAGTATTAAAAAAATACTCATAATATAATTTTTCTTATATTAAATAATCTGCAATTTATATTAACTTATTATTAATTAATCTGCAGAAGCGAATTTCATTAGTTTGTCTGTCTACGATTTAGTTAATTAAACAAGAACGCAAAATCTTCACAGAATTTGCCGAAGCATAAAAAATGTAAATGTAAATAAATAAAAAGGTATGGGGGGAGGGGGAACTATATTTCATCTAAACTTGACATGCAGACAGCTTCTTTAATATTCACTTTTCTATATAATAAACCTATATATATATATATATATATATATATATATATATATATATATATATATATATATATATATATATATATATATATATATATATATATATATATATATATATATTGTAAGAGGCTGGCAGCTGCCGAGTATATTTTTCTCGTTTAAGGTTGCATGGAATATTCTCTGAAGAATACGCTTAACTGCTTGCCTTGCTTGTTTATGATGCTACGCTTTTTCATGAGATGAACTGTGCTTGGAATAAATAATAATACTGTGCATGTGCCGATGTCCCTGGATGGAGAGCATGAAGGGGGAGTGATGTTAACGTGTTTATATTCTTAAATGCGTTAATGTTATTCTCCTATGTTAAATTTATTTTTTATTATTATTATTTATTGAGTTTAATTCTGAGTTAATGGAAAAATCTTATGAGTTATTGATCCAATTTCAGGCGATAAATAAGAACAGGTATATTTTTATAATATAAGTATTCAAAATGCCATATTACCCTTCCAAGGGTAAGTTAATAATGATTTAATGATTTTATTTATTTGTAATTAATCTATAATGTATATTAAGATCATCAAAATTAATGTAGGAAGCTGTGGTAAATATTTATATTTATCATAGGTGCCAGTCCAGGGTACTGTTCCCTATTGCCAATCCAGGGTGTCATTCTCTATATCAAGTCTACAACGCCATCTATTCTATTGTATCAATTATCAAGATGGAGAGTTCGTCAGATACTTAATTAACTCCTTAAGAAATAATCTGGTATTACTTTCTGGCCTTAAACTTAATCTCCATCTCATAGTCCGTGCTGACCTAAAATAATCTAGTTCACGGTTGTTGATGTATATTCATGACTGGAGAGATTCCGATCTAGCCAGGTTATTCTCACTTAAGAATAGAATGAGACATACACGAGACATACTACTTAAGAACTTAAGAGTACCAAGAATCATACTAAGGAAAAGTTAAAATCATCTCTTACTAATTATTAATTTTTACCGAATTTGACATTAATTAATTAATTATCTTGCTATTTCGTGGACTTCACTTTACTAATTGTTTTCAACCCTAAGAGCAAACAATGAATTTTCTACAAAATTCATACACTCAATAAAATCCAAATACTCGTGAATAACCAAAACAGTAACATAGGTAATATTAAACTCCCAATATATATATATATTATATTAGAGGTGGACCGGATATCCGCATCCGCAACTGCGGATATCCGCATCATTTTTTTAATATCCGCATCCGCGGATATCGCAATTGGATATCCGCAACCGCATCCGCATGCGCGGATAGTAAAAAAATTACGTATCATGCAATCGATAA
>SEYY01000535.1:162500-180000 GCA_009176605.1 Armadillidium nasatum | reverse complement strand
GATGAGTATTATAAATTTATATATACATGGATATTGAGAGAGAGAGAGAGAATAATTTTAGAAAGCAAGTCAATTCGTCTCAGAGAACATGAAGTCTATATCCAAAATATTTAAACGTCATCGACTCTGAAAAAACAACAACAACAACAACGACAACAATAATCTGTCGAAGTAAAACGATGAAGAGTAATGAGATTGGAACATTACCCTTTAAATTTATGTTTAACTCACGCCTAACCGCAAAGATGGACGTTTAATAAAATACTACAATCGTCTTTCGAAGTGCAACACAAAACGAATAGTTCATAGACGAAAAGTACGAACAACATTGGAAACACTTGACAACTTTTTTTTTGTGCTTAGTACTCAGACCGACAAGAATTTTAAAAATGAATTTCAAATAATTTCTTCACAAGCATTAAATCCTATTGTCATAAATGTAAATTACCATGAGCGTTTAGTAATGGTAATCTGTCCAGTGATATACATATTTCTAAGTAAAAGTGATGAGAGAACAATAAGTATATAATGATAAATATTGAACATGGAGAATACATTATAAACTTTGCTTCCTTACAGGAACTTTGCTAATGCTTGTTTGATTCTTGTTTAGTATATTTAGTGTTATCAATTAATTCTACTTTACTTCTTACAAGGTTTTTGTGTAATTCTATATTCATGATTCATCTATCGTCTTACCTCTAAACAAAATTGTGCAAAAGCGAGATATTTAATGCTCCCGTAATGGGTAGTAACTTGAACTTAGAATGGGAGCTGCGTGTGCCAAATTAGTAAAATATACCACAATGACGACCTGTTCACTCTTAGAATATTAATATAATTATCTAATTGTTAATAAGCAGGAATAACTCTGTTAGAATATTTCATAAGAGTTATAAATCATCCTATTATATTAATTATTATATATATATTATATTCCAACACTTTTTAAAATACATATTTTTAATGCAATATAGTATAGTAATAATCACATGATGTAAGTGAATACTATATTATATGGTTAGGGTGGAGCGTTAGTGAAATGGTCTATAATATATAAACTATTTATGTCTATCGTATATAGTGTGAATAATTTCATCCACTTTCTCGATTTAAGATATGGCTGGTATAGTATTATATTGTATTCTTCTAGTATTACATAAGCTATAAGGATAAGAATAGTAGTGAAAGATCTGTAATTATTTATCAGACTATTTAATTAGTTTTACCCTTATAAAAATGATGATAGATGTGTAATCGGTAGTGTGTGTGATTTGGTTTGTAGTGTTATTTGTGCGGTTGCTTTGAGTGACACAGGGTTATTTGGGATTAATCCTGGGAAGTAACGATAGGCCTTCTTAGTATTAAGCTCACGAGAGAGCAGAAATCACATCTTAGAGGGAAAAAATGCAATCTTGTAATAAGATACGGAGGGAGTGGAGGTGGATACCTTGTGGTGTTTGACTCTTGTGCAGTTTGAAGGGCAGAATAATAACATAGCGTGTACGCGCCGTTAAAAGAAAAGTGAGAGTCTGTATATAGTCAGGGAGAATATGCAATTTCACAAATACAGGAAAATGAAACGAAGTTTATACAACACAGGTATAAATAAACTCAATTAGAAATTTAGAATTAATTAAGAACATCAGAGATCGATCGTTTAGTCAAAGAAGATAATTATGGTGAGTATGGGGAAGAAGAAGGGAAGGATTGAATGTTGAGAGTGAAAAGAAGAGTGAGAGATAGTGTTGGAAGGGTGTTATGAGTAATTAATTGAAGTTAGGTTGTAGGATTAGATCGCCCTAAGATCTTTATTCAATAATCCTTATTTCACTATATTATATTATGTCTTATAAATAAATTTCACTGTATTTGAATTTCTCTAACAAATATCAAAGCTTCGTTGGGGGAAATAAAATAAAGGAAAAAAATTTTTTTTTTAATAAAAAAATAAAAATTAAACCAAATTAAATAAAAAAAAAGGGAATCTATTCGGGGATAGGTGAAGATTACAAATCAGCAACATAAAAAATAAATTCCTTGATTTTATATTAAACACGAGTCAGAATATATAATATTAATATAAGATAATGATAGTAAAGATATATTATTATATAGTATTATATTAAAGATATTAAGATATATAATAATGTATATATAATATTATATATAATATAGATATAAGGTAATAGTAGAGTAAATATATTATAGTAATATAATATATATATTATTATTAAATTATATATAAATATACCATATGGAGAGTAGTAGTAGATGGAGTGGGGTGATATTATTATATATTATATAGTATATATATATATATAATATTTATATATATATATATATTATATATTATATATTATTATAAGTATATATATTAAATGTATATATAATATATTATATAATTAATAGATTACATATATATTATAATTAATATATATATATTTAAACATAATTATAGATTCTTTAATATTAATGAATATATATATATATTTATATTATATAGATAATATATATAATTATATATATATATATTATTATATATTAATATTAATAATTATATTAATAATATAGTATATATATATATATATATATTAAATATTATTAATACTAATATTAATATATATATATATATAAATATATATATATTTAATATAAAAAAAAAAGTTAACAAAAAAAAAAAAAAAAAAAAATATTTATATATATAAATATATATATTTAGTTAATATAATATAATGTATATATTATAATATAGTATTAATATATTATTTATTATATATTAATTAATATATATTATAATTAAATTATTAATATAAATTTTCATATATATATAAATTGTATAGCTGATCTTTATTATGAACCTATTATTATTTAGAAAGGATTATTGCTGATAAAAAATGTTTTACCTATCTCGAACATAGAAAGACTTAAGTGACTAAATTTTCCTATTGATATACGTATTCTTAAATATTCATAGAAAACAATTATTATTATTATTATTATTATTATCAACAGCATTTGCAAATACCATATGAATGAATTTTCCACGTTTATAATTTACATTTCATCATTTTTTTTTTTTTTTTTTTAAAATAAAAAAAAGTAACAAAATTGTGTTAATTTTAGCTCTCTTTCCTCTCGTTTCGACGTGCCACAATATTAATGACGTTAATTTTGGCGCGCTTTATTAATAAATACGCTAATTTTGGCGGTAGTTTATGCTATTTATTATTATTATTATTATTATGTAATTGAATTATATTATTATTATATTAAATAACGCAGAATACTGTTCCCAAAAAATGTATTCGCTGTCTTCGTACAGTTTTGAAACAATGTTTATTTAATAATAATATTTAAAAATAAAATCATGAAGTTCTATATATATATATATATATTAGATCTATCATATATATAATTAGGTTTATTATATATATATATTATAATTAATATATATAAATATATATATTATTATATATATATCGTTTAATCCAGAATCATTTAAATATGTCTATAGCTATTCCTTTAAATATTCATCACAAAATTTAAATATTTATAGACTTTAAACACATCAACATAATTCATTATTCGGCCCTTGAATTAATCGTGATTTAGCTTAAAACACTTCAGTGTGTAATTACTCCATCTTAATAACTACTTACCATGACCTTTCCTACATACCTACAGATATATATATATAATATATATTATAATATTATTTAATTATATTATATTATATATTTATTACTAATAAATTTATTATAATTATATATTAATATATATATATATATTATATATAATATTATTATTAATTCATAGTAATTAATTATAATATTAATTATATATTATATATATAATATTATATATTATTATAATATTAATATTAATATAATATAAATAATTTAATAGTATGATTATCATACTCATAATTAAGTATATTTATAACTTTATACTCATTTGCTATCACATGACACTGAATCTTTTATAATAGTTGAGCAGATAAAAATAGACATATGATATTAGATTCTTGTTTACAATTGCCCTTTTAAATGTTTCTTCTAATTATATTAATTATTTAATTAAATTAATTAATTTATTTTATATATATATTATTATATATAATATATATATATATATAATATCTGTAATATTATATTATAATATATAATTACTATTATATTATATTAATATATATATATATTGATATATATATATAATCATTTCTTAAAAAATCATATATGGTCTCTAAGTTATTATCTATATGCTCAAGAACGATCTACCTTCTGGCGTTGATATATAGGAGATATACGTTGTGGGCCCTTTTACCTAAGTTATGTTTATTAGATAATTAAAACTTATGTTCTGACTTATTAGTATTATTCTGTTCATCCGATTTTCCATAATTATGAGTAATACGATGATTTGATATTGTTATTATCCCTAATATATATATACCCTCACTACCTTTATATAATGATTAAGAGATGAATAGAGTTGTTATAATAACAGTGCCATCCTATTGTCAGTGAATTAGGACAAATTGGTACGCCGAATATGAAAATGAACACCATCTTGCCTACATAGTTTTAATTATAACACACTCACAATTAATTATTAAGTATATACTAATTCATGTCAATATTACACTAATGACGCTACTCGACCCCCAGCACCTCCTTCCCAGTTCAAGCAAAACAAGTCAGCATTATAGTTTCAAATGGAAAAGTTAGTTTATGAATGTAAGTGACATAATCAAATTTTTAATATTAATCATTATCTAGGTAATATTTAAAATTATAAAATTTTAAACCGATATAGCTCTAATGATATTGTTCTCGTTTAAGACCATGTTTTCCCCTTCACGCTCGTGTTTTGTACATCCGTTGACCTTATCAAATTATTATTATTTACGGAACCTACTGTATAGGAATAGAGGGAACAGAGTGTGATCTCGGTGTGTCTTCAAAAAAATATATATCTCGTAAAATATCTTATTCAAAATACTTGTCACTATATATTATAAATTATATCAACTCCAGGTATAATATCTGATGCAAATCTATTTTCGTAACTAAAAAATCATTCTCGTTCTTGAAACTACCCAATAAATCTTGTGTGATATTATCCTTATCATAATATATCATTTCATATACTTATATTAATAACATTATTGAGAGCTATTTATATTGATAAATTAACGTAAATCTGTATTATTATTAATTATTGTCATTCTTACTATTTTTACTTTACGCCTCGATACTCTATTTTGTTCGTCTGGTATTATTATGTAATTATTAAACGTCACTAAAAAGCACACACACACACCACAAAAAAAAAAAAAAAAAAAAAAAAAGAAGAAGAAAGAAACAAGTACATAAAGAAATTTAAAAGTCTCAAACTGGTTGGGAAATAGCTTAAGAAGAAAAATAAACACTCCCAAATTGTACTATATTATAAATATTATTATTATATATGTACTTTATGCTTATACTAGTGATAATCTCTATTGTACTTCAATCTCGATTTGCTTATTCATTTAATTTCCTTACTTAGATAGATATTCTTATAGTAGTTATTAGTATTCACTCTCTTCATCCTCTAAACCCTACCTATTCAATACTTATATATGTATTTAATATTATATATTTCTAAGTTGTAATTGCTGTTTCTTTCTGTGAATACTACGAGATACATTACATTAGGATAACGAAATGAAATTGCATTAACGTGTTAAGGAGGGGTCTCGTTTTTGTATAGGGCTAATTTCTTTCTTCTTTAATATGGATTCAAAAAAATGTTCATTTTTGTTTATTTCTTCTCAAAAAGCGTATATGATCTTGATTGCAAGGCTATTTATCAACTTTGCAGGTATTATTTATATGATAACTTTTTGTTACTCTACATATGTTACTTTTAACTATACTCTTGAACCGTCTCATCCTTTTGGTCATTTATAGAAACATATATACTAGCTTTCTTTATTATTCTAGTTGTTGCCGGAGAAGTAGTCCCTTCCAACTCTCTAATTTATCTATTTAAATCTATTAAATAGGTGATGGATTTATTCCACTTATAGATATAGTATATGTTAAAAGGTATATAGATAGCTCTATGATTAAGAGATCTATTACCAAAGGCAGATCTCCCTCGAAAAAGACTGATGTATTTATATCTTTTAAAGAACGCTTTTTTTCTTATTATATAAGTCCGCATTGATTCTCGCACTTTATTACTCTCACATATACTTCTATGCAATTGATTGCCTATGTGAATGTGCCGCGAATGACTCTCCACTCATTACTCTCTCCTTTTTCAATTTGACACCAGAGCGTTTTTCCCAACAGCAGTTAATTACCACCAGGGTGAGGCCTGTGGATGGAAGGACATAAAGCAAGGCAGCAAATGACTGCGGCGAATATCGGCATTTCCAAGGCCAAAAGAAACGGGGCGGCCATGCCGCAAGCGCCAGCCACGAAGTAATAGAATAAAAGCAGAAAAGGGAGAGTGTGTGTAGTACAATATTCAAAACCAAATAAAAGTCAAGTGTAAGTACAAAGAACATGAAATTATGAATTCCATGTACTGTTCCATTACCTCCAAAGTATAAATATAATATATATATTTATACTTTGTTAATTCACAGTATTTCAATGGCATACCGACAGAAAAAATTAGACTTTGGGTGTTTGAAGACGCCTTTTAGGTCCAATCATGAAAATGAAGAAAATTCAAAAGTTGTATTCCAAAGCAGTGTTGGTCTAGCCCTGTAAATCCTAGAAGCGTAACGGTTCTGTCAGAACTACTTCATATTGTTTTGTATGGCGATTGATGTCCAATCTTAGGTGGAGAATTCATCACATGTATTGTTACGATCCCACTCACACAATTCTTCATGGATCTTTAATCACAGAATTTTACTCACACTTCCTCATTCTCCTATTTCTCGCTAACCACCAAACAGCTTTATCACTATAACATCTTCGATAATAAGAACATAATAATGATGAGTTAACATTTGTCAGAGGAACATCACAAGACAAATGTGATTGTCCTGTTTAGCTAAATAGCTAAACAGGACAATTATTATTATTATTATTATTATTATTATTATTAATTATTAATTATTATTATTAGTCTATTATTATTATTAATTTTTATTAATTTTTTTTTTTTTTTTTTTTTTTTTTTTTTTTTTAATAATAATAATAAATTTTCAATAATAAATAATTTTAAATAAATAATAATAATAATAATAATAATAATAATAAATAATAATAATAATAATAATAATAATAATTAATAAGAATAATAATAATAATAATAATAATAATAATAGGTTTCAACAAGAGCCAATTTACTTTCAAACTTTCTATATTAAAAGTTTGTGTAAGAAAGTTTCGGTCGTTCATTTCATTGTGAAAATATCATAAAAGCAACAACCACGTATATAATAACACAGTACTTTGAATGTGCTACAGAAAATAGCCTAATTTTGTGTGTGTGTGTGTATATATATATATATATATATATATATATATATATATATATATATATATATATATATATATATATATATATATATATATATATATATATATATATATATATATATATATATATATATACAAACACGTGTTAGATATATAAGCATGCTCCAATATTTAAATAAAAGAGGGGATGTGGGTGGAGATAAAAGAAATTAAACCTTTAATCCTTTAAAAAAAAAATGGCCAAAGAGTAAGGGAAGATGAAAGTAATTAATATAATTTCTTTAAATTTACAAATAGGATAAGGAAGTATAATAAAATACTAAAAGTACAATGAATATTACGCGCCAGGCTAGGTTAGGTTAATGAATTTTATGTGCTAGGTTAGGTTAGATTAGATTATTGAATATAAGGTTAATGAATCTTATGTACAATGTTACGTTAAGTAAATGAATCTTACATGTTAGATTAGGTTAGGTTAATGAATCTTACGTTTAAATTAGTAAATTTTTCGTAATATCTTAGGTTATTGAACTTAAAGACCTAGGTAAGGTTACGTTAATGACACGTGCTGTAAAATTATGTGAGTGAATATGTGCTAGGTTAGGTTAATGAATCATGAGGGCTAGGTTAGGTTAGTAAATCATTATGGCTAGGTTAGGTTAGTGAATCATGAGGGCTAGGTTATGTTAGGTTAGTAAATCATGATGGCTAGGTTAGGTTAGGTTAATGAATCATGAGGGCTAGGTTAGGTTAGTGAATCATGAGGGCTAGGTTAGGTTAGGTTAGGTTAATGAATCCTATGTGTTAAGTTAATTTTATTTCCGTTTCTATTGGCACTGAACATATTAGCTGTTAGTTTATCAGACATTATTCCTTCGGGTTTAATTTTTGTCATCCTTTTCGTAGAACATTCGAGAAAATTACCCATTAACAAAATTAAGAACTTATACACCGAATTTTTAACCCAAAAAACATTTAAATTTCTTACTACCCAAACTCATAATTAAAGTGTTTAAAAATAATATAAATTCGTGTTTTAAAATATTTGCATAGTTTCAAAAAAAAAAAAAAAAAAAAAAAAAAAAAAAAAAAAAAAATCCCGATTTTCAAAATACAGAAAAAAAAAGTCTTTCACTTTTCAAAATTGGGAAGAAAAATTTTTTCGTTTCCAAAACATTTCTTCATTCAAGAAGCAAAACAAACAATGTTATAACAAAGACACAAACAGTCTAAACCACATTTACCGTTACAGTTCCGTTCACAAAACCTTTAATACAATTTGAATTAAACTCGTGTTTCGTTGCACAACATTAAAAGTATGCAAATTTCTTAAAGAATATATAACAGCTAACAACGAAAATTATTCCGAGATTCTGGAAAGAGGTCGCAACACATATATATACGTAATATATATATATATATATATATATATATATATATATATATATATATATATATATATATATATATATATATATATATATATATATATATATATATATATATATATATATATATATATATATATATATATATATATATATATATGGATACACAAGTCGAAAACTGGAATCCCATATATATTACTACTAAACTTTCACAGCTGCTGGACTTAAAAAAAATAAATAAATAAATAAATTAAAGAGGACGAGGTGGAAGCGTTGTAAAAAAGTATCAGGCTCAAAACATAATAATGAGATACGAGACTTGAAGCTAATAAATACCTTTACATTTAAGACATTTTTCTCATAAGCAGCATGAAAATTTTGGGGAGAGGTTTGATCTCCCCACAACTTCCATGTGTGACCATATTTTAAAAATATTTGTGGATACTACACTAATTAGTATATATATATATATATATATATATATATATATATATATATATATATATATATATATATATATATATATATATATATATATATATATATATATATATATATATATATATATATATATATATATATATATATATATATATATATATATATATATATATATATATATATATATATATATATATATATATATATATATATATATATATATATATATATATATATATATATATATATATATATATATATATATAAAGAGAAAGGAGGATGTTTCTAAAGTAGGATAACTAGAATCAGTCTTCTACTGTTTATTGACGACATTTGTTGCAAATTCAAAAGATAAATAAATCACGTGTCTTGGTATCTATCAAAGGAAATTGACTAAAAATAATTGTTCATAAGAGTAAATTGATGATTTTTAGTGCAAAGTACAAAAATAACGAACATCAATCTTTGTATAAAACCATAAAGGTGTGAGGTAAAAACTTAACTGTAACTACAGTCTTTTAAGAACTTGTGAATGAATATTAGATATTTGGAAGGGCTGAACGAAAAAATTATCATAGTGTTACGGAAGGAGAGAGTTAGAGTGGATTTTAGCAGTAAAGTATAGTCTAGTATCTTAAGAAATGTGGAAAAAAAGGAAATTTAATTACAGAGGTAAATAACATTTACAGAGTTTTATAAACAACTATTTTAAATGGATGTGAGACATAGGTATTATAACACTAATCAAAGGAAAAAAAAGGACTGAAAGTTTAGAGATAAAAATGCTTAAAATATATTTTTAAGATGAAGGATAGGATTAGAAATGTAATGATGCAAAAATGTGATGCTTATTAGAGTGGTCTGGTGGAGAGAAAGCAGAACAAAGGGCAAACTGAGATGGTACGAACATAAGTCTAGAAAGGGTGAATTGGTAAAGTCTAGCTAAAAAGTTTTTTTTAAGTAAAATTAATAGAAATTACCCTATGTATTGTTAAATACACCACCTTCAGCCACTCCCAGGAGGTGCTTCACATTGTCAGTACGACCAGTATCTTCTTCCTTGTGACCTTTAAAATTCCAAATAAAGTTATCTCGAAGATAGTTTGCAATGGTTTCCAAATCCAGTCCTTGATTTTACCACCTCCAGGTAGGGTTTTTCACCCTTCATTGAGATTAACATCTTCCTTTTGAACCTTTAAACTCTTTCTCCAAGAGTTTTATAGATCATTTTTCAAAGCTATTAGTCTCAAATATTGCTCTGAAAGTTATTCAAACAGTTAAATCGAAGGGTCGAGTTGCTAGTCCTATCGCCCTAACTCTCCTCTTATAATCCAATTCAGTTGATAACCAAAACTCCACAAAATCTTTAGAATATTCTAAACATTTTGTAGCTTTTCAACTTTTTTCTCAGTCTTTCTTCTATTGTTTTTTCAATTTTGTTTTCACCATTGACATTTACATTTGTCAACAGCCGAATTTTATATATATATATATATATATATATATATATATATATATATATATATATATATATATATATATATATATATATATATATATATATATTATATATATATATATATATATATATATATATATATATATATATATATATATATAGATATATAGAGAGAGAGAGAGAGAGAGAGCAATGATCAGAAACAATTTCCCTTCAATACAATAACAGCAAACGAGGTCATAGAAACAAACATTTCCAATTAAAAGAGAGAAGAAAACATAGAAAAGGAAAAATTTTCGATGCGATTAAATAGACCACAAACAAAAAATATAAAATAATATATATTATATATATATATATATATATATATATATATATATATATATATATATATATATATATATATATATTATATATATATATATATATATATATATATATATATATATATATACTTGCTTTAATTGTTCATTTTTAAACAATATAAACTGTAGTATGAGAGAATAAAAAGAATAATAATAAAATAAAACCTAAATTAATAGGCAGTAAAAATTTAAATTTGAAAACTGTCGCTGAGCGAGAGCGAGAATGGTCAACAATGATCCCACATCGATTTTTTTTGTATGTTTTATTTGTCTTTACTGTCATTACCATCATAAAAGATTTTATTCGTTTTGATCAGAATATTTTTATTTTTTTTGTTTGTTTTATTTGGAATATGTTTGAATAACCAATTTTGTAAAATTCATCCAACTTTTAATTATTTTTAACTGGAAAATTAACATTTAGGGCATCAATTTTCAAGCAAAGAGCTGCAGGGGTTTTGTAAGGGTTGATCCTCCCTCAGACAATGGAAATGTGGGATTATTATTCCCGGTGTGGGTAGAACATTTTTATATCATGTTAAACCAATTTTTAAACTTTTTTTTAGTTACTTTATTAACAAGTATTCAGTTATTTTTCCTCCAAGTCTTTTTTTTGTCTCTCTGGTGGGCAAAGACCAGGGGCCTACCAGTTTCCACCAGAGTTGGGAGAATATTAAAATCCGAGTCCATTTAAAATCCGTCATGTCCCGATACACGGCGCTTAAAAGTGTGCAAGTCAGAGAAAGTAAGAAAAATAAATAAAGGGAACGTGTTCCAGAATTTACCAAAAGAGTTCATAAGAGATTGAACATAGCGGTTTAATCTGGGGGTAGGAAAGTTGGACAAAGAAAGGACAAGACTTATTAGAATTTGGATATGTGTGTGTGTGTGTGTGTGTGTGTGTGTGTGTGTGTGTGTGTATGTGTGTGTGTGTGTGTGTGTGTGAGAGAGAGAGAGAGAGAGAGAGAGAGAGAGAGAGAGAGAGAGAGAGAGAGAGAGAGAGAGAGAGAGAGAGAGAGAGAGATATTTATAATAACTAAAAGTAAATTATAAAATGAACTAAGTCTGACTGACATTAGTTCTAGCAGTACGACACATGATAAAGGCATTGTTACTAGTAAGTCAGGTAGTGTGCTCGATAATTTTAGCGCCTTGATCAAAGTGCAAGAGATAAAATTGGTTGAAAATCAGATTTAGAGTATAGTAATCATTTCATTTCTAAAATAAAAATCATATTTGATGAGGCAAACACAAATAATTTTGAACAAATAATTTAAATAATATTTCGGTTATTTAATAATTAAATAAACATACTACAAGTTAAAATAATGCTAAATAAAAGTGACAAATCGCTTTGTTCGGAAAGACCAAGCCAAAATTCATCTTGGAGCCCAAATGTTTTGATTAAAAACTAAATTACTAATAAAAAATAATTGTTTGTTTGTTCAGATATTTTCTTAGACATTTTTAACACGAGTGCTTGTCTTTTTTTCTAGCCTTACCTTAAAGTAGTCGATATTTAAAAATTTTTTAAAAAAGCTGCTTCTCATGAAACTGACAATAATACTATTTTTATCAAAACGAAAATTTAAAAGAAGGTTCCAGGTACTTTGCCAAATTGAGCTCCACACTAATAGAAAGGGAATTTTATGCATTTGCTGTAACTTTATGTAAGGTAAATTTTGTTGTCATCCACTGCGACACCACGTATATGATATCATGAGCCCAAGTTTGAGAAACGCTGCTCTAGAGGTATCCTCAGTATAACTGAGGCTCTAAGTTGAGCCCCAGTGAGCAGTGGAATGCAAATTAATATTCCAACCCTTGGTTAACCCTCCATACGCTCGATCCTTACGAATATATATATATATATATATATATATATATATATATATATATATATATATATATATATATATATATATATATATATATATAATATATATAATATATATATAACACATAACGTAAAAATTTTAGACAGAAAAAAAACCCACAGGAAATAAAAACGAAGGCTCTAGAGCCTGAAAGAGGAAGGGTGGCTATCCCTTCGAAAGTCTTGCTCCAAATTTTAATTGAGTTTCGTTTTTATTTCCTGTGGGTTTTTTTTCTGTATATATATATATATATATATATATATATATATATATATATATATATATATATATATATATATATATATATATATAGAAAGGTGCAGAATAAATAATCGATTTAGTTTAGATTTTTATTGACATGAATTGTACGCTTTGTTTGGTCTTTGGGTAATTCTTTCACGATCGTCGATAACCTACCGAGCGTCTGAAAGATAAATTATTTATTGTCGAAAAATTTATTGATTTTATACTTGAATTTCATCTCTCCTTCCTTTCCACACACTCTCACACAAACACACACATGTACGAGAACACGCACATATTCTACTATTTTCCCTGTTTTACATAAGATGCGATATAAGTAAAAAAAAAAATTATTTAGTTATTTTTATTTTAAAATTAAATAATTTTAAATTATTATAAACTTATTTTTAATTTATCATTATTATTTTACATATTTACTTTTATTCTATATTTATTTTAGCTACTTTTCGATTTTAAAATATTTTACCTATTTATTTATTTTTTTATTTATTTATAATTTATAAAAAAAATTTTCTTTGTTTTTCTTTAAAATAAAAATTTCAAGAATAAGTTTAGAAAGTATTTGAAAAGGTTAATTTAAAATCAACTGAGACCTCGTCTTTACATTAGTCTTCAACTAATTCAAAGAAAGTCGATTTCATTCTTAACTTTTTGAATATTTTACCATTTGAAAGAAGCACTCAAGAATAAATAAGCTTTTGTTCAGACTTTTAACTTTTTTTTTAAATCAAATTTTGAAACTTTTTCTTTTTTCACCTTTCTTCTTACAAGTTTTTCCTTTGGCAATTTTACAAACTTTTACTTTCATTTTAATAAATTTAAAAACATTTTACTCTATCAGTTATAGCATAGTTCATAAAAGTAGAAGAAGAACTCGACTACTTTCTCAAATTTAATTTTTCCTTGTGGAAAGTTAATTGGAATATTTACATAAATGACCTGAATTTACCTGGGAAAAGTACTGTGTTAGGGGGAAATATTCGTATATTATGACACGGTTATCCCATAAGTAATATCTAAAATTTAATAATACCGATAAATTTGAATAAAATATATGTATATTATAGGAATGCACCGAAGTTTCGGCTTCGGAATGCCGATTAATTCGGCAAATTGCCGAAGCTTCAGCCGAAGCCGATTAAATAGCGGGCGTTCCGAATTTCCTAATATCTGCTGCTTGTTTTTAAATAGATACTTTGAATTTAGAACAAATTTGAATACCTAGGATGTAAATGAAATGAAGTTTGTAATGAATGTGTTGACTGAAATTAAAAAAAAATAAAAAATTATAGTATTTAGTAATAACTAAAGCATATGAAAAGTTGCTAAATTATTAACTGACTATCATTTCAACTACTAAATTGTTTTACATTTTAAAAATACTTTCAATAGTTGTAGTGGACAAACTAATTCTTTACCGTGTCCTGGTTTTAATCTGCTTCTGGTTGTTTAATATATATTACCTGTTGTACTGAAAAAACGCTCATTCATTTCTGAAGATGGTGGAACACCTGGGTACTTTGGTATTTTTTGGCCAATAACTAATTTTTCTTTCTTCGTGCTAGTTAATTGGTAACTAAGCCCCCATTCACTTTTGGGAGCTTCTGGTAGACTTAAATAAGAATTATGTGCTGAATCATTCCACATTTAGTCATATTCCTTTTCAATGAGGATGACTACTTATTTTCTCACTATTACACGAAAGAACCAGAATCACTATATTAATGTGCCAGAATATTCTGGATTTGGGTAAGGTCCTTAGTCATCTGACATTAAACTTTTTTAAATCAACTGACAGTTGACTAAAAATATAAAATTCGAAAAGCAAAGATTTTTAACAATATTTGAGTTTTTAGTAAATACTATGATATATTTCAATTACTACTGGCTATTGCATCTAAAATTTCTCTACCTCTAGCTCTGTCTTATTCCGAAGTTAACTTATAACTTAGAATTAGAGTGATGTACAGTTTGAGTTGGGAGGAACCCACCAAACTATGGAAGTATATTCTACACTTATATACGTACGACTAATTAACCAAAAATTTTCATTTGTTTTCAAATTACAGCTTTCTATAGGTACTAAATTTAAACCACCAATCAAGCAGACTAGCATATGGTCAGCAACACAAAAATTATCATATGTCAACTAATCACCTATCAATTGTGAATTATTGTGTGTGATAACCATGATAAAAGTGAAAAACAATAACACATCTTTTCAACTCTGGAATATGCGAATATGATTTTTATTAACGTTCTTTGTAACGGGAATGCTACTGCTGCAGGTTGAAAAGTATCGTCAACGGTTTCAGCGTCGGAGAATTCCGGATAAAAACTTATTTCAACACATTGTGAGAGACCTGTAAACTTCCCAGTGCGTATATCACATATGAACGTGCCCGTAGACAAGATGCAAATAAAGTATAAGGCATTCTGGATTTACAGGAACAGAGCCCAACGACTAGCTCACGAATTATTGCCGCTCAACTTAAGTTCCTCAAACAAAAGTGATTGCACATTACACGAACAAGATTTTTATCTCCTGAAGTTTGGTGCGTTCCTCCTGAATCTCCTTGTGTTATATATATATATATATATATATATATATATATATATATATATATATATATATATATATATATATATATATATATATATATATATATATATATATATATATATACTTATATATATTATATATAAATTATAATATAATATATAAAATATAATAATATATATATATATATATATATATATATATATATATATATATATATATATATATATATATATATATATATATATATATATATATATATATATATATATATATATATATATATATATATATATATATATATATATATATATATATATATATATATATATATATATATATATATATATATATATATATATATATATATATATATATATATATATATATATATATATATATATATAATATATATATATATATATATATATATATATATATATATATATATATATATATATATATATATATATATATATATATATATATATATATATATATATATATATAATATATATATATATATATATATATATATGATGAGATGAATATTTATACCTTTTTAATGAAAGGTAAAATTCATCTCGTTCGTAATGTTTCCTTTATAAACAACATATGGTAAATAGCTCCAAACTATCCATTCCCTACGACACCTGCAATATCTCTTAAACTGTTTACTATATTTGACAGCATCAAATGGTTTCTTCGAATGGACTAAGAGGATTGGGATTAAGCCAAAAGCGTCCATTAGCTAAAACAGAAGATACAATTGGTTGTGAGGTGGGAAAGGGGTTGGGGGATGGTTCAAGATGCTCCATATACTTTGCCGAACGTCAAACTTCGTTCGGAGTCCTTTGTATATAAATTATAGTTCGAAAATCGTGTCGAACCAAAGTCGGTCACAAAATAGAGCTGGACTCAATTTTTCTCGATTCGTGTTAGCTTTCAACGATTTACAATTCCATTCCTTTATATATTCTTATGATCATTTCGTATATGCAGTGCTTAGACGTATCGACAATTTGCAGCTAATGTGTTGCTAAACTTAGTCATACGATTAATGTATTAAAAAGAAAAAAAAAAGAAAGAAAAAGAAAAAGAGAGAGAGAGAGAGATATCTATAAAGTTTAGAGAGCTAAAAGTTGGCAACTGATAAAACCTAACCAGGCATAACGGGGTGTTACGCAGCAATTTAATCTGACAAATTAAAACTTTTGACGGTTTCCAAAGCTAGTTTTTGAAATACATTTTTCAATAAGAATATAACAAAAAAAAATCTATTTTTTTTTTTACACTGTGATAAGTTTAATCTTTAATCCATGATTTATTATTTAAAGTGATTTATCCATAAAAAAAAACAACTCTTTGTTTAATTCATTTTAACCATTTAAATAAGCAAAACTGAGAAAAAAAAACAAGAAAAAAATTAATATAACTGGAAATTACCAGGAATTATGTGAATCAGTTTACCAGAAACCAATTTTATCTCCTATTATCTCTATATATTAAAATCAAAAGTATTGTTGTCCAAGTAAATGCAGTTCATGGCAGCTAACAGTCACTTTACAATCCTCCTTCTAATGTTGTCTAAATTGGCCCAAATTTAACAAAAGAAAAGACTTCAATAGATCTATACACAAATATCTACATAAACTA
>SEYY01000535.1:140000-142500 GCA_009176605.1 Armadillidium nasatum | reverse complement strand
TTCATGTTACGAAAGGTTGCCGTCAACAGATTGTAAGTCATTGCGTCAATTGCCTGCCAAATGATGTTTTACAGCTGATGGAAGTAGGTCGGTTGTTGCGATATACTTTTTCTTTTAGTATGCCCCATAGGAAGAAATCCGGCAGAGTAAGGCCATGTTACCTTGGTGGAAAAGGCCCTTCGAAATGTCGCGATCTTTTAATTTAAAAAAATAAATAAATAAATAAAAAATTAAAAAATTAAAAAAAAAAACTCAATTTCATACATGCTGACGATGGACGTGTAATAAATGACGTCTTCAAGCTCAAAATAGCCAGCATGGAGTTCATCCGTCATCTATTTGATTTACGAACTCATTGAAAATGTTCATATACCTGTACAATTTTATTAACTAATGACCAGTACTTTGATATCCATTAGCACATATTTGGGACCAAGAGCAAGTGGAACACTCAGCAGTATTTTCACAACAATCGATTTTTAAAAAATTTTTAATATGTGGGAACATGGATACTGGACAGGCATGCATATATTCTAGTACTTTAAATTTAGAACTCTTAAATTTTGATGCAAAAATAATATTTTCTACGGTTCCTGGGTAATTCGATTTTGTCTTGGAGAGTATATCTGACCTCCACTACTAAACAGCTATTCACTCTCAATACCAGAAGTTTGAGCAGAGATATTTCCATAAAAATAAATTAATCTCAAAATAATCTGCATAAAATTGACGATAACGATTGAGAAAAAATGTCATTTTGACGATGACGATTAATTGTCCAATCACTAATATATATATATATATATATATATATATATATATATATATATATATATATATATATATATATATATATATATATATATATATATATATATATATATATATATATATATATATATATATATATATATATATATATATAAGGTTTTCAGAGGCATCATAAATTAATTCTTTTGTTCAGTACTTTCGTCTTACCTTCACTGAACTAAACCATCATTTAAAATGTTTGTAACATTTAGTAATAAGTAATAACATAAGTGAAAAAAAACAGAAAAATTCACATACCTTTTTCTCTCGACAAGGAACAGAAACAACAATTAACTCTTCTAACTGGAGTTCCCTTGATAAAGCCCTCGATCTGCGTCGAGGGGATGAACGAGGTGATCCCCTGGGAGATCCTCTAGGAGACATACGAGGGGAGCCTCTTGGTGACCCCCTCGGAGAGCTCCATGGTGATAATACAGGACTACAACCAAGACTATGTCCTCCAGGTATGTATGGAAGGGGTGCCAAACCATCACATCCGCTGACGTTTAACAAAGCTCCTCGCTCTTCGGATATTTCACTCATCATTTGAGGAGCCGATTTCCGGCGCGCCCCTTCCACTTTGGGACGGGCACCCAGAAGGTGTCCCGTCCCGATACCCCCCGACCCCATGAGACACATTCCGGGGCCGAAGGAACCACTCTTAGAGCCTTTTCTGGCCACGGTGCTCTTCTTCTCGTTACCATACCAAATCAATCCTTCCCTTATGCTGTCTTGGGGTGAGTTACCCCCTAAAAAATGGGCGTCCGAAGGCACTTTAATTTAATTATGAAATGCGATACTTAGGTTCAATAGGATTACATTAAAACATCAATAAATTATTCAGTTAATTTTTAGTTAATTTACATGGTAAGAAAATTTTTTTTCATTTAATATTATCATTTAAAAATAAACTGTAAAATTTTAAAACTTCTGTAAAAATAATCTATATATATATATATATATATATTATATATATATATATATATATATATATATATATATATATATATATATATATATATATAGTTGTGCAAACGAATATAGAAAATTACTCCAGTATCCAATTTTTTTACAATACCCTCACCCCCCCCATCCTCATTCAACTCTCCCTCGAATGGGAGGTGATGATGTTACTTCTTTTTTACGAGCAAATAAGAATCTAATCGAAAGACCGTTCAAATTAAGGACAATTAAGGTAGTTGGAAAGAAGCCGTTAGGTGACCTTGACGCCTATAACGAAGATAAGTGGATAGACAATCACCCCAAAACCAATATATATATATATATATATATATATATATATATATATATATATATATATATAATATATATATATATATATATATATATATATATATATATATTATATATAAATCCCTTAAAAGAATAGAACTCATTTCAAGGTCAATATGGTACCAAATCGCTTAGTCCTAAGCAAGAAATTAATATGACAACCCCCCCCCCCTCACCCGAAAAGGCCGAAACAAAAGTGGATATGACCTTTCACCTTTATCAGTTCAGAGTTTAATCAAGCTTAATTCAGCCACAAAAACAGTTTTCATTTTTAATAAATAATAATAATAATAATAATACAATAATAATAATAATAATAATAATAATAATAATAATAATAATAATAATAATTTTAAAGTGAAATGAGCCGCTGGGGTGTTAATTACGCCAATAATAA
>SEYY01000535.1:132500-135000 GCA_009176605.1 Armadillidium nasatum | reverse complement strand
TATATATATATATATATATATATATATATATATATATATATATATATATATATATATATATATATATATATATATATATTATATGAAATTGTTCATATTTTCAAGGTATCATGACAGAAGAGTTAAAGTTAATATCTTTATTCCACCTTCCTCATTTCCTCTCGAAATTTCCTCGATAGAAAAATGAAATAGATTGTAAAAAGACGTGTCTCACTATCCTGTTTCATTGAAGGAGGTATGCGATAGTAGAGTTCAATAGAGCAGTGCTGTTGTAATGAGCGATAGAATGGAAAGTAACAGAACTTTGACGTGCGCAAAGAGATTGAAGAGAATTAGTGTGAAAGAACTGAAAAGACTTAGATTCTATCTTTTCAAGAGCAACATGAGTGGGACTATCCCAGATGTGTGAAACGTACTCCATATAGTGAAAACAAGACACCTGTGAAAAGTAAACAAATTTCAAAGGAGCTCCAGAATATTAAACATCATAGAAGATTGTTTTCATAGAGAAGTATTGTAATCCTTTAAAGAAAGATTACGAGAAAAAGAAATAGCGAGAATATTTAAGGACAGACGAAAGTTTGAGTGGCGATGTCAGAATTGCATTGAATGGTCTATCGAGTAGAAAGATGGAGGATCAGAGTTTGGTGATGGAAAATTCCCATGTTTTCTCTCCCCTCTGAGAGAAAGACCAGAAGATGACTACTACAGGGTCACTCTCCTAGCATTAATTAATCGTTGTTGAGTATATATATATATATATATATATATATATATATATATATATATATATATATATATATATATATATATATATATATATATATATATATATATATATATATATATATATATATATATATATATATATATATATATATATATATATATATATATATATATATATATATATATATATATATATTATATATATATATATATATATATATATATATATATATATATATATATATATATATATATATATATATATATATATATATAATATATCTATATTTAACTGAAACTCAAGTGCCTGAGTGTTCTGAGAGCAAACCCTACTCTGTTTCCTCCTACTGTCTCTATCCTCAATTTTCAGCCAAAGGCGTATATTTGCAGACGTGCACAATGATGTTGTTCCTTTCTTGTGTCTCTAATTTGGAATCTTTTGAATTCTTCCACTTTAAGGCTTAAACTTTCTTGGAACTCCAAAACTAAATTCATTTGTTCTGTCTACTTGTCTCCTAACTCTACAGACTATCCAAAATTCTTCGACTATCTTAACTCTAAAATAGAACACATTCTTCCTTCTTCTCCTTTCTCCGAAATCATCATTTTAGGTGATTTCAATGTTCACCACCGCCAATGACTTTCATCTAGTTCTTTTGATCCAGCTGGTGAACTCGCCTACCAATTTTCTATCCAAAACAACCTTGAGCAGTTGGTGCAGCTACCGTACCCGATTCTTGGTGATGAACCCAACATACTAGATCTTTTCCTAACTTCTTATCCTTCCCCTTATACTGTAAAACTCTTTCCTCCTCTAGGTTCATCCGATCACCTTCTTATCTCTGTATCTTGTTCTGTCACTTCAAGTCTTCCACAAGAACTGCCCCCGCCTTCGTCGAGGAGACGTTTATGGCATTTCGGTGCCACTAACTGGTCTGACTTGCGGTCGTACTTTTCTGATTTTCCAAGGAATGATTACTGTTTCCGTGGGAGGGGTTCCTCGCAGTGTGAAGAGCGCATAACGGAGGTGACTCTCTCTGGCATGGAGGCGTACATTCCATATTCTTTCCTTTCTACTAAACCTAACAAACCTTGGTTTAACTCTATTCTCGTGCTATTCGCCTCAGGGATGCTGCCTTTAGGGAATACCGTCGTCTTCAAACTCCAGAACTTCACTCAACTTATATTTCATCCCGAAATTGAGCAAAATCTATTCTTCGAGATACTAAAAACTCTTTTCTCCGTAGAAAATTCAATAATCTTTCTGGCTCCTCTTTCTCTCGCCCTTTTTGGCATTTTGCCAAAAATGTCAACTCTAACTTTGCTTCTTCCTCTTTCCCTCCTCTAGTATCTTCTGACGGTTTAACTTGCCGTTTTGCCCTCCTCTAAAGCTGAACTCTTTGTTCAAACTTTTGCCTTTCATTCAACCTTAGACAATTCCGGAGCTGTTCCTACTCCTTCAACCCCCTCTAACTCTTTTATGCCTAAAATTGTAATTTCTTCTAAAGATGTCATTTCTGCTCTCTCTGAGCTTAACACTAAGAAGGCATACGATCCTGATGGTATCCCTCCTGTGGTTCTCAAAACTTGTGCTTCCGAGTTTGCACCATGCCTTGGTAAACTATTTCGTCTATGTCTTTCTACTTCAACCTTCCCTTCTTTCTTGAAACGTGCGCTCATTCAGCCTGTGCCAAAGGAGGGGGACCCCTCTCAAAGCTCTAACTACCGTCCAATTTCTTTAACTTCCGCTCCTTCTAAAGTTTTCAAATCT